>JADDOH010001255.1:0-13083 GCA_016648135.1 Agrypnia vestita
TATTAATGAAGTGAAGTGTAATGAAATGAAGTAATGTAGTACTAGTGAGTTAATACAAATAAAAATAAAAATTAGACTTAAAAAAAAAAAAAGGTCGCCAGCCAGATTTCTTCATTCGATTCCAAAAAATTTTCGAACCATGGGGGGGGGTTGTTTCAGTTTCCAAAGATTTATTCATATATCTACATCAACTTCCCAAAAATTTCACGTAAAAGATGAATATACGTACTTTGTAGTGTTTGCTTTGAAATGAAGTGTACTATTTGAAATTTATACTTTCAATAACTTTGGTGTTTGTAGTGTGCACTACACATCAAAACGTGCGAAGTGTGCACTTCAATGTAATGTAGTACTACATTGTAGTAGTGAGTACAGAGCGGACCCATCACTAATTCAGGATATATGTAAAAAAAAGCTCCGCAAACTTCCGCCATTATTAAAAATTAAATAATCAAAATATTAGCACTCTCAAATCAAATTATATTTTTAAAGCATTTTCTTGTTTATTTTTTTTTAACAGCGGCAGAGGAAAGAATGGAAAGCATGAAGAAAATGACAAGCAAAAAATTGTATGACATCGTGAGAGTATGTACTTAATAAATTTTGACAGAAAGATGGAATATTTGGAAAATAATCTTATAATAATTACAAAATTTTCAAGTGAAAAATTTATGATTCCATATTAGCGTCAAATTAAGAGAATATGTATTAAACAATGATTTTGTTAAACTTTTGAAACATTTTCTGCCATAAGACTTCATAAAATAATTTCGCGCACTTTTCGATAGCCAATTCTCCTCTGTGAGTCGGCGTGAGCTTAACATAGTCAGGATTTCTTCGACAACACTCTGGATATTTTAGAATAAATTGGAAACATCGAGAAACCGGTAAAACACACGAAAATATAAGATAAGATTTTAGTAACTGAAGACCATAAATATAGACCATAACAGTGACGTCATTACCATGAGACAGTTTTGTATTTGACAGCTAACGAATATACAGATGACAGTGAATGGGATCCGAAAGATTTGTGGAATATTGCGAAACTACGCGAATCAATGTGAAATAAATGCAAAATAAAATGATGTTACTCCAGTTAAGTTTGTGTCTCTGTTAATAAATAAAAGTTTTATTATTATTTTTTCCGTTTCGTTTGGATCCCACCGCCGCGAATCCATGACAAAACTATATACCATAATGACTTTTTGCGTGTATGCATGCATATGTAAAATGGCATTTAGTTTTAATATTCGAGTATAAGAATATCTATCATAGGTTGGTAATAATAATTTCTCAGAATTCGAAAACTTTCATGTCACAATGAGTCCCTGTCAATCTTCACCTCACAATCTAACCACAAAGACACGGTCGTACCGAGACCGGTCGACGATAAAAATAATCAATTGGGTTTCTACATTTTTTATTGTTTTTTTTATTTATATAAATTATTATTGTGTTACCGATGCTTTACAATTTCATTAGAATTATAATAGAAAAGGCGTCAATGGCTCTGTGTTGGAAAGGTGCTCTTACACATATTTTGAAGGAAGCGTTTTAACAATATAATCTTTTTATAATGGTATTCTCTGTGGATATCTTGTGCCAAAAGCTTTAGTGGTTTTCCGATAATAACTTACGTGATTCCAGGTAGTACGTGAGCTATTTCTTGACCATCCTTAAATTTTTCGGTCTATCTTCCGATTTTGCAGAATAAACATAATGGTGTATTCTAGATCAGTCTGTTGTTCAATCAGTACTGGAGAACTGCTATCTTCAATAAGCTTTTATTAATCGGGCTTAATTTTTTTCTATATTCAATTTGTTTTGTGAACTTTTAGTAATTATGTGCTGCGCAAAAAATAATAGATTTTTCAATACATAACATTATTATACCACTTATTGTGTGAAATAACCTTTATCATGCAAATAAAAAACAGCATTGTGGCGTTTAACATATAAAATGAGTGGAGGGAATAGATTTTTTAATAAAAAAAATATTTGTATTTTTAACATCTAACTAAATACAATAATTTTGTTGTGCTAGTCCGTAAAGTCTGTTACTTGCTGGAATGACGCTGGAGTTACAAGTTTAGATTATAATGAGACACGCAATCAGCGTGGGCTTAGACAACACACAAGGGTCACCCCCACCAAATTACACAGTCCTGACATATTAATATTATTATATTTAGTTTAGGATTTAAGCGAATAAGTTTAATTAAAAAAAAAAAGAATTTTCAACACCAAAATTCTGTAATTATTATGTCCTGTAATTTTTCACGGGTGTATATGGTTAGTAAAAATATTCGTAAAGAATAGGTATGCTTCAGCACATTTTGGTTGGTTCAGCAAGATCTGGTCAGCTATATAAGTATAAAACATTATAAAATATAATATAAAAAATTGTGTATGAGAAACAAAATTAAAGCAATTACTTTCAATAATCTGAAAAACTTTTTAGAAACTACTTCAAGCCACATTAAATAATTGATAAAAAATGCAAAGTAATCAATTATTGGGTACATGCATGGATTTATTTGTAGTCGGTGTGGATCATATGGGGATCAGATTGAATTAGGAAGTGTACTTAATAATGGGTTCATTGTTAAATTTAATTGGTTATAAATTATATTCGTTTTAGTATTAAGGAATTTTAAATATTTGATTATTTTTATAATCAGGGTTATAATATTTAAACGTAAAATTTTAATGCCGTTTTGTTTTGTAAATGTACGGCCTGTTTCTATGAAAATATTCTGAAATAAAAATTTAAGGCTACTCCCTATAATTGATTTCTTGCATATTCCATTTTATGGATGAGTATAGTGTGCATCCGTCCAGACGGAGACACAGTATTTTCAAAAATATGCGAGATTTAAATTATTAAAGTGGTGTATACAAAGTTTTTAAAATTAATAATTAATTTCAACCAAAAAGTGAATAAATATAAAATAATGAAATAATTTCTAATGTATAATTAGATGAGATTATATATTTTTTTTAAGGGAGAGTAGGTATAGAAGTCTTTTTGGGTGTACATAGGACTTACGACCTATCGTACGGTCGGCTTAAGTGATCACTTTACACGTATGTAAAGTTCGCCATTTCCACCCATGATAGAATACCATGTCTATTAATTTTTGTAAGTTGTATATATTTCAATTATACGCCACGTTTCACATGTGAGTTGCAAGGATCCTCACCGCGGCCACAAAGCTTTTTCCTTCTCCTTGAATGACCACAGATGTCGCTAAATGAGACACATATATTTGATTTTGGAGTTTTTTTAGCTATATACTTTACCTTGTCTAATGGAATTAATGCGAATTTCTATCATTACACTAGTATACGCCAGAAATATTATTTCAATTTGTTAATCTCCTTTTTTTTACCAGTATTTTCATTCAGAATATTTTGAGTATGTCCAAATTTTTATATATTAATTGATTATTTATACATTCATTGATTATTGATGTCCCTGTGACAAACAATCCAGTTCTGTCCTGAAAAATTTGGACATACTCAAAATATTCTGAATCAGTTTCTGCTAAAGTTGCGAAATTATACAGAGACATCAAGTTTAGTGCTTGATTAAGGTTTGACGTAAAGCTCGAAAAGTTAAGGAATGTCTTCATCCCCCGCCACGTGTCGGGAAAGTTTTTATATGGAGAAATATCGGCGAATAAACGGTGATAAATAGGATTGTCTGCCAGCCAGAGATGTATGGCGGGAGAGAAATTGCCGAGACGCGTGAGAAGTTTCACAATAATCTACATGCCTGTCGAGATCCACGCAGTTTGATGTTTTCTCGAGCGAATAAACATGTACACATTTTGAATTGTCGGACTGTATAACTAGGCATATCGTTTGCTCTATCATATGCGTTATCTAACCCCTTGTTCCAGTCTATAATACATATTATTGTACATTATGTATTAATAAATCTTATTACTTTATATATTGTCGCTGTACATATCTTAAATCCTATGTAACGTTAAGTACATAGCGAATAAAAACTGTTTTAAAATATAATTGCAGACTAGATTTATAAACAATATTTTAAATAATTACTAGACAGACCTTCCAGATGAACGGCACTGTTTTTTTAGTATATCGACGGCTCCTACGTATAATATCGTAACCCACAAAATTCAATTTTACAGGAGAAGGATTTGAACATATTTTCGTCCGGTATAAATCTAAATATTGCCCAATTTTTTTGAAATTTCGTTTTAATATTTTACTTTATACTGTAGTTTCATAAATAATCACAAAAAAGTCGAAATTATTAACGGTTTTTGTAGAAATGCACAAACGATATTATACTTCGGAAAAGACGCGACGTAAAATATCGTATAAGTGACTTACAACATTTAACTTCGGAAAAGACGCGACGTAAAACATCGTATAAATGACTTACAATATTTTACTTCGGAAAAGACGCGACGTAAAATAACGTAAGTGTTACATACGATAATTTTCTTATGTTATTTTCTCACGCATATTATCGTTAACATAAGTGTTACATACGATAATGATTTATGTTATTTTCCAACGTATGCTATCGTAAGTGTTACATACGATAATTATCTTATGTTATTTTCCAACGTATGTTTTCGTAAGTATTACATACAATTAAATTATCTTATGTTATTTTCCAACGCAAATCATCGTAAGTGTTACATACGATAGTATACTTCGTAAAAAAATATGTGATTGTTTGAGATACGATAAAATACGTCCGAAAAAAACGTTATTTATTGCAAAATATTTTTTTTCTTTCTTGGAAATAAAGATATAATTAAATACATATGAAATACACAAAAAACTAAAAAACGTCGATTTGTGGGTTACGATATTATACATAGGAGCCGTCGATATGTCCATTATTTATATGAAAAATTGACAATTTTTTTTGTGTATCTCAGAATATACTAAACGGCACATAGGATTTATTATATATACAGCGACGGTATGTAGTGACGCTACGTTTGATAATGCCGTATGAATGACGGTGCTCCTTAATTTTTACCGAAGTGGGAATAGAACCAGCTACGAGTACTACATTTTTTGTTTTTAAATGTTCGTTTATTTAAAATGTAAGCGAAATGCGTGTTCTCGGATAAGGTGAAAAATACCTTGATCCCGGAGCTCATCTTCTATGATAAATAAATATTCGCACGCAACTGCCAATACACTTTCATTCCAATGAACTCGCTACCTTCCCTAAAACACTAAAATGAAAAGTAGATATATTAAGTAGTTGTACTGTTACATCTGTGGGGTATAAAAGCAAAGGCAGCAATAGCCACAAAAAAATAATGCAGTCATCGAGGATTATTATGTAAAAATGTACAGAATTCGAGATTTCATATAGCCAATTAATTTATGGGAAATGATTGCCAATAAATTTATAGGAATTGCAATATGATTTTGGAAGGGATAGATACATCAAATCTATAACTTGATTGACAGCCCTGCACTCTTAAACATGATTAATTTATATGCAGCTACTAGAAACACAAGTGCCTTCAATATTTTATTGTACCAATAATATTTAAAATGTGGAATGTAACTTGCTGCTCTGCTGAATTCAGAGATTATAATATACACCATTAATACCATTGCACGTAGTTGAGTATAATGCGTTTTTATACGTTTTTTTTTAATTATTAATATATTTGTGTTTTTTTCTTTTTATTAAGCTGATCTTGTTTTGTCTTGTATCGTTAAATTCGTATTGCAATATTTATGAACGGTTCATATTACATTTTACAAAAAAACTTGTCCCATTAGAGAAGATTCTATGTCACCCGCGGGGCAAACATTAAAACATGATAAGAGAAGAAAAAGGGATAGTAGAGATTAATTCAAGGCTTTCAAGACAAGGTTTAGATAATTTACAAAATTAATTTAAACTTGTTTTTGTGGAACATATTTTCGGAGGTTTCCGCTGGAAGTTATGCTTTTATACGGCAGATATTTTCATTTTGCTTTTAACGAAGTATTGGCGTGCGGAGTTGGGGTTCCAGGAAAAGCGATCGGTAACGAGCCTTCGTGTTCAGAGTTCTCCTTAATGACGCGTCGGAGGAGGCCCGTTTGTCGAATCAACGCCCGCCTTAATCCTGGGCGATTATGAAAAGCTCGTGGATAAATGCGTTTGACAGCCAAGAAGTAGATTGGAATCTGCAACCTGCTAATCGTTCATTCCAGACCAACATTCCGTTAATTCGAATAAATCGCTGAACAGTGTTTTCCTCGTATGGCGTAGGTAGCATATAACTAATTCGGTATTTTTTGTTAAAGAAATGTTAATGATTTCTATGAGAAACAATTTACTATTAAGGACAGTACTCAGATTTTTATGGGCTTAAATTAATACCAATTAGTATATCAACTACTTCTTTAGGAATTAATGTACATGGTTTTAAAGGTATGAATTTTTTGACCGGATTGAGAAGTTTCGCTATATAATACGTTACATCTAAAATGAGAATCTTTTCTAATTAAATTCTCCACAATTTTTGGCTTCTCTCGTAACAATTATTCATAAAGTTATTTAACGCTGAATGTCGTTTTGTCTGTTATCTTTACTATCTTACATCTTTCGATCGATTTTTTAATAAACGATATTTTGCATAGTTACTCTTTAGTACCCTACGTAATACATAGATACATCCGCGCCACTACATCCACTCTTCTCCTTATGAATAAAAAAATTTAATTTCTAAATGTTGTTACTTTTAAGAAAATATCTCGAAGTTACTTTTAAGAAAATCGAGGCATCCCCTATATCTCTGGACACACCATCACCTACCCATAGCATTATTATATTTCTTATTACTTTATTTTGAATGCCATCAATGCAAAGTTTTGCGTGAATAAAAGATCCTGTGCAATTCATAGACACCCTACAAAGTCAAATCACTTTTACGTAGGAATTTTTTCTTATAACTAAATCAACTTACATTAGATTCGCAAGTAATAATTGTTTAGTTAATAAATAAATATAAATTATGTTATAAATGTGCTTTAATCTAAGCATTTATTAAAAGTGCTTTGATTACTAATATCTCATACTTTTAAATTTTTCATGACTATATTGTAATTGAATGAAATATTAAATTATTAGGAAGTTCTTTGAAATGTAATATCGCTGAAAATATAATAATCAAATATTTTACGCGGAAATGTTTGATACTTTTTAAAGAATTATAATATTCAACAGACGTCTTCGGTAAATTCCAATTCCAATAAAAAGCTTCGGACCTTTCACAGCGAGATATTTAAATCCAGAGAACTATCCGGGTTCATTTGACGAAAACTTTGAGCGGTATAACGATTCTGAAAAGAAGAAACATTCACGATCCTTAAAATAAAATATCAATCGTTTTTTTATAAATATTTGATGACGCGCAGAGAGATTTTTTTTAAATACAAATTTTGTTCATAATACTCTTATTACTACATATGTAGGGTATCAAATGCATTATATATACGCTAGAGTTTAAAAGCAGCAATATCCAAAAAAAATTAAAAAATTTAAACGCTATTACCGAGGATTACTAATTTAGATGTGCTGAATTATATATGTTTATATCTGTAAATTATCTTAACCTTGTCTTGAAAGCCTTGAATTAATCTCTACTATCCCTTTTTCTTCTCTTATCATGTTTTAATGTTTGCCCCGCGGGTGACATAGAATCTTCTCTAATGGGACAATTTTTTTTTGTAAAATGTAATATGAATCGTTCATAAATATTGCGATATGAATTTAACGATACAAGACAAAATAAGATCAGCTTAATAAAAAGAAAAAAAACACAAATATATTAATAATTACAAAAACCGTATAAAAACGCATTATACTCAACTACGTGCAATGGTATTAATGGTGTATATTATAATCTCTGAATTCAGCAGAGCAGCAAGTTACATTCCACATTATAAATATTATTGGTACAATAAAATATTGAAGGCACTTGTGTTTCTAGTAGCTGCATATAAATTAATCATGTTTAAGAGTGCAGGGCTGTCAATCATGTTATTTAATATTTTATTTGATATTCTTCGTCTCTCTGAGTGACAGATAACAAAAGATTGTCATTAATAACTTCAATTGGAGTATTCAATATAAAGTTAATATAACGCAAGAACTTATGTTGGACATGTTCAATAATTTTTATATGAATATCATAAAAAAGAAACTATAATGATGAATTATGTTCAGTAATACTCCGGATAAGTGCACAATAAACCAATTTAAAAAATTAATCCAAGACTTTTCATAGCATTACTGGAAATATTGTGCATATATGTTAATGGTTGAAGTGCAGGGAGGCTCTATAGAAAAATGTATTTTGTTTTGAGTAAGTATTTGAGTAAGAATACTAAGAGAAGGGAGAATTCTAGTTCATTTGAATGGAGCTTGAATAGATATTTATCTGGTCCGGACAGACTACTTTGAAATAGATTATTTTATATATTAGGTCCTTACATATGAAATTGGCGTTTTGCCGTACTGGCAAATTTGATCTCAAATATCTTCTCTTTGGTTAGGAATTCCAAATCCAAATTTATACAGCTATTTACTCATGTATTTGTGTTTTGAAAATTATAATTCATTCGTTTTTTCCTCAATTGCTTTTTTCTTTGCGTCACTCAGTTTACAAAATGAAAAACTTGAAATATCGCGTTATTTACGAGTACGAGTTCCACCGTGGCACCAGTGCTGCAGAAACGGCTCGAAGGATTAATGATGTGTATGGCGACGGTGCCGCAAAAGAAAAAACAGTGCGTTTTTGGTTCCAACGTTTTCGTTCTGGAAATTTCGACCTGCAGAACAAGCCCCGTGGACGGCCGGAGACCAAAGTTGATACTGAAGAATTGAAGGCTATTGTGGAAGCGGATCCATCGCAAACCACATCCGAGTTAGCTGCAGGCTGCGGTGTTAGTGATAAGACTGTTTTAATCCACTTGAAGCAAATTGGTAAGGTGAAAAAGCTTGAAAGGTGGGTACCTCACGAATTGAGTGAAGCAAATCAACAAACGCGCGTTGACTGCTGCGTTGCATTACTCAACCGGCACAATAATGAAGGGATTTTAAATCGAATCATTACCTGTGATGAAAAGTGGATCCTGTACGATAATCAGAAGCGCTCATCGCAATGGCTGAACCCTGCCGAACCAGCCAAACCATGCCCCAAGCGAAAATTGACTCCAAAAAAGTTACTTGTGAGCGTTTGGTGGACTAGTGCTGGTGTCGTTCACTACAGCTTTCTTAAATCTGGCCAGACGATTACGGCGGATGTCTATTGTCAGCAACTGCAAACCATGATGGAAAAGCTAGCTGCTAAACAACCGAGGCTGGTTAATCGCTCTAGGCCACTGCTGCTTCATGATAACGCTAGACCACACACTGCACAACAGACGGCTACCAAATTAGAGGAGCTTCAATTGGAATGTCTAAGACATCCACCATACTCTCCGGACCTTGCCCCAACAGATTATCATTTTTTTCGAAATTTGGATAACTTCTTGCAAAGGAAAAAATTCAACTCCGATGGGGCAGTCCAAACCGCATTCAAAGATTTTATTGATTCCCGTCCGAATGGTTTTTTTAGTAAAGGGTTCGATGAACTACCTATGAGATGGCAAAAGTGCATAGATAGCAATGGTACATACTTTGATTAAATAAATATATTATAATAAAAAAAAATCGGCTTTATGTTCCTCCCATACTAAACGCCAATTTCACATGTAAGGACCTAATATAAAAAAAACGTCACCCGTATCTCTTTGAAGGTGAATATGTAACGGTGGGATTTTGAAAAAATGTAAAAATCTACAATGCAATGCAATATTCCTTTAAAAAGGAAAAGATTATATTAATATGATTTACGTTATTAAATATTATCTTTAATAATTTTCAAAATAAAATGATAATAAGAATGCCTAATGTTTAATTTTATTTAAGTTTTAATAAGACGAATACAAATCAAACACATTTATTTCAAACTCAGTCCACTGACTGTGTGCGCCTTCGTGCCTGCTCTGACAACATGCATATATTTAATTTACCTATCAATGCAGAGCGATCATTTATAGACAAGTAAGTAATTAATTAATATCATGGATTCTAGGAGTCGTTTTCAAGAAAATTAATGTTGTAAAGGGATGACGATGAAGTGTTGATTGGGTACCTGCATGAATCTCAGCATCTGTGTTAGGGTCAGAAAAATACATATTATTTATATGAAATATTCTTGTGACTGATGAAGAAAAATTAACAATATTATTAGAATACTGAATTATTCTAAAGAGATGCATAAATAATAATTTGCATAATGAACCTCTTACAGAATAAGGGGTTTATCATGAAAATCTTTTTATCCAACTTTGATTTCTAAATTGAGAAACTTGTGAAGGACTGTATATTGGATATTTTGTGCAGGAACTACAGTTTGTGCATCTGGACAAAGACAAGACGATCCTCGCAGCTGTGAAAATTTCTGTGTTCACCGGCTCTGTTGGAAAAAATACATAAAAACTTTTTCTGCATTCTTTCGATTCTTGCAACTCTCTATTATAAAATTGATGGACTTTAATTAATTATATAAAATGTTCCTTCAGTCATTACTACTACACTCTCTACTATACTGTCACATGCTATGACTACACAATCTTCAGAAATTTACACTGTGTTAGTATGGTGATATATTATATGTAGACAATAAAACATTTTTTTATGCATCCCCTCTGTGTTAATTCCTTGACGGTATTCTCGAGGTACAAACTGCAACACACGAGATAAAAAGTATTTTGGAATGAATAAATCGGATACAAAAATTAACAAATTCGTTTTTAATATAATTAAGAATAATGGTTTGTTAAAAGATAAAGAATTTTACAAAAGCAATAATAAAACTTCACGAAAAACCTTGTATATTGTTGTTTTATGAACGTATGTGTATTTAATTATAAGATTTATATTTTGCATTGTTTCTCATATGTAATATTGTGCTCAGTACTAATTAAGTAATCAGTCTGCCTAGTTCTATTTAATCTGATATATTGTTTGCATTTTTAATTTATAAATACAAATAATATAAATATAGTAATATTTTAAAAAATGAGGGTAAACACAACACTGTTTTATTCCACTATATTTATTTTGAATTGTTAGAACGTTTTCGGGATTGTCATTGTCAACAACACGTTTACAAATGTGTTGTTATTGACAATGGGAGAAATCCCGAAAACGTTCTAACAATTCAAAATAAATATAGTGAACAGTGTTTTGTTTACCTTCATTTTTTTAAATATTAAAAATGAATTTTCACAATGTTACAAACAAAAAACTTGAATAAATATACTACTCTGACATGAAACAATGACTTTGTAAAATACTTACAAAAAACTTACTTAAAAGTGATAATGCGTAGAAATAACAATATGTTAAACGTTAATTGTAAATATGATTTTTTACAAATAAATTTGTCAAATAACGAAGCGAAGTTGTTTCTTCTGTCTCAACAGGTCTACGATCTCAACAAACAAGATAATAATACATTGAGATAAAATCTAAGTAGAATACGAGAAAAAGCAAATTCAGCGATGCGTAATATTGACTCTTTTATTTTACAGACAAAATTCTTGAACTGGAATTGGATAAGATAAAAAGTTCTGCGATTTCCGTCCCCAGTATGTTTTGTTACTTATTTTTAAATTAAATAAAATAAATTTTACGCATATTATGCGGAGATATGAAACCGTAGTTATATTGTTTTACGGCTGGAATTATCATAAAAAACTTCTCATTAACCCTATAAAATCTAAGAGGTTCGATAATACAGTTTTTGGATATAAATAGCGCACATCTAGGCCGCCGCAGAGTTGTGGTGTTTGACAGGTCGATTTAGTGCGAATTTCATGAGCGCCCAGGGTGACCAGTCGTGATTTGCGGGGAGAAAAATAAAGCGAATAATCGAGCCAAGTACCTACCTATTTGGCGAATTAAATAAATGCAATAGTACGAGCGAAATTGGATGGAATGTTCCAGTGAATGTTAAATTCGTGCTATCCAGCGATAATAAAGTATTAATTTACAAGTGATATTCTGCAAAATAGTGCAATTTAAAGAAAAGCTTTAAGTTAAATTCGTTTTAAGTGACTTAGTGATTGATAAGTTAATAGTTAATTAATTAAACGCTAATTAATTTTCAGCATTTTCATTTATTCCTCCCATAGCTACGACCCACGTGACAATATGGATACTATTACTATGTATGATTGTATGGGAAATATGATATGTATATAAAATATGATTGTACGGAAAATGGGATGGTCATAAATGTTCTATTTAAGAAAATTTTCATTTTAACATAGAATATTTTTTATAACAGGTCCCCTAGTTAAACGAAATTAGTGAAATTAGAAATATTTTTTTTTCTTTTTAAAAAATAGAGATGCGAACACAGAATATGTGTCACATCAATATTCTAACTAATTTAAAAATAAGATAAACGCTTGGGCTCTGAAAATAGGACTAACTTGCTAGTCTGGAGTGAGATTCGAACCCGCGATCTTTGGATTACGAGGCGAGTGTCCTAACCACAAGACCAACAAGCTACTCACCAAGGACACCAGGCATGTTCTTGCTATCAAAAAGATTATATGTGCACAACGTATTTTCTTTTGTCCAAATTTAAAGTAACAAAAATTGCACTCTTATTCCATTCATCCCAGATCTAATATAGGTACCGTTTTTAACAGTAATTTCGGATATTCTATACGCAGCGTATGTATTATCGAGAAGCGAATCTCGACGTTTCGTTGACTACTTATCCAACGTCATCAAGAGGACGACCTTTACCCGCGGAGGTGGAGGTCGGACTGATTAAAGGTGCTGCTTTCTAGGGCGTAAATTGTATGCACTTTGTTGTGGAGTGTTCTCTTCTTCTACAATAGAGGTCGCCAGTATGCAATATGTACTAGTTACGTCGGCGGATTTTACTGCGACTTCTCTCAAGGGTTAAATCAGTGTCGTTAAACAGGGCGCCAAATATTTGATAGTTTGTA
>JADDOH010001256.1:4373-29802 GCA_016648135.1 Agrypnia vestita
TAGTGAAAAAATACAAAGGAATAGTTTTCAGAATATTTTGAACAAAATATTTCTATATTTTATATCGTAAAAATATTTTTATATTATAATTTTGAGAATACAAAATACTGTTATATTCTCAAAATATTCTGAATAAAAACTGATCTATAAAGGAATTAAAAATTGAAATAGTTTTCAGGTATATTCTGGTGCAATGTTAATGTTTCGGTGGAATCTCATATAAAGAATATTGCTTTATATTCCAATAAAAAAAAATAGATACCTCATTAGTGACATCTCTATTTGATTAGGGGAATGAAAAAACGTTGGACGCCGGTGGCGTTAGTGATAATTACAACACATATGTGAAACAGGTTGTAAAACTTAAAACATATATACAACTTTGAAAAATTTGATAAATGTGGTATTCTATCATGGGTGGAATGTTGAACGTTATATTTTGTAGAGTGATCACTTAAACCAGCTGTACGATAGGTCATAAACCCTATAAACACCCAAAAAAGACTTATATATCACCTTTTTCATAAAAAATACAATTAGACAAAGAAAATTAGACTTTCTTGTTTACTTCTTTGGTGATTCATTCCAGGCAGCATTTGGAGAAGTTGAAGGTTCCAAACAGAGCCAAGCACAGGGAAATGCCGGTGTGTCCAATGATCCATTATCTTCCCTCACTTCCCAGCCTTGAAAGTCGCCAGATTTCGCTTTTCACTCCGTTTCATCACGTACTGTAAATGAGAAGATTCAAACCCTTGCAGTTTGACATCGAATTAATTCAGAGTAATTGTTTCAACCTTATTTATCTTTTCTCCCAATATTGCCTGCACTCATCTCATTCAGTATCGGTACATAATATAGGTTTGACAATTATAAATTTAGCGATATTCTTACATGTCGCGAATGTCAAATTACCAACAGGGTGATTTGACATTCGCAACTCAACCTTCTAGTTTAATTCCAATCATAGCATTCACGCATTACCTTCCACTAAAGTCAACATATATACAGCAGATCATACCTTTTTTTACAGAGGTATCACACATCAATCATAACTCATATCTTTTATCCCCATTATCCATCTTGATTATATATCCTCCAAATTTCTAAAACTACGCATTGAAGAAATAGATTTGTTAATTTATGAATCTCTAATAAAAATGTATTTTTTTTATAAATATAGATGAAATTCAGTGTGGCAAATTGAATACTGTAAATGAGTATTATCTAAAGTGCCAAAATGTTCATTATAAAATACAAGGAAAAGAGCGAATACAGTATTTTTCGCTCGTATGTGCTATTTTTTTCATATTTTCATAAATATTTTCAATGCTCACCTGAGTTTAAAGTTAAAAACTACAAAACACTCATGTCATTTATTGCCATATTTATAAAAAACGTGACGTGGCACTTAATACTTATGCGATATGCATTCCAATATAACTGGAAAATTAACACGGATAGATACATTAAACACTGCACCGATGGACAATCAGTGCAGTGTTTATTGTATTAGCGAAAACATGGAGTACTAATCTGTATATTTATCTTCAAATTTTTATTTTTGGCACTTAGTGCTTTATTAATTTCCACTGTTTAATTTTATTGTTTTTTGAAGTTTTTCCTGCAACTTATCTATTTTACACTCCATCACTGCTTTCTTCCTCAACCGCCGTCACACATTCCCCCTTCACATTCCATTCAGTCACGTGATCCTTCTCAGCTTCTACGTCTATTATATTTCCCTTTGCCACTGAATGGCAGACAATGCATCAAATTAAATTTAATGCTAGTTCGAATGGCGCAAACATTTTAATAATAAGTTTGATCAACATTATTTATATCTTTCAAATTATCAGGTCTCATTTTTTAATTTACAACACAATAAAATGAATTGTATTTAAAGTTTTCTCGGGAATGTAAACAACAAGATAAAATGCCATATTCTTCTGTCGTGGCATAAAATTCACTTTCATATGTCTTCTCATCAATCAAGCTCAGCCATTATTGAAGGTCAGTTCTCCAAAAACTGGATCACGCCATGTCTCAACGTCTTTTGTTTCTTTTGCCATTAAACCCTTGAAAATCTAGGTCCAGCAGGCATGTACATAAAATTGTTCTCAAAGATGATATTTATTTGTTATGATTACAAAAGATTATTTTTTTATCAATTCACTACCAGATAATAGCACAAAAGTCAACTTCATTAATTTAATACGTACTAATATGATTTTTTTTTAATATATCCACTTCGATAAACTTTGGATTTCTCATAAATTTACATGTTTGACTTTTATGTTAAATGCTCCATCTGACTCATATTCTCGGATTGCCGACCAAGATATGTTAATTATACCGAATAATTATACAAAATAATACCAGGATATTTTATTGTTTTAATATTCTACGTTTAGTTAACTCTTGTATTTTAATGTTAAAAATCTTCCATCCTAAGCATACTTGGAAATTTCACCTTGTGTCTACGACCTCTTTGATTTCAAATTAAATTTTTGAATATATATTTTAATATAAATTCATTATCATTTGCTACAATTAAAAAATTCTAAGAAATAATTTTCCAATGAAATGTATACAGTGAATTGTCTAGACAAGTTTATATATAACAGAAGCAGAATAATTTTTATTCATTATGTACATAATAAATCACAGTGTGTTATTGAAGCTTCAGTACCGGTTAGATAAGACCGAAACCTAAACTAGATAAGAGTTTCACGAATATGCTTGTGAAATGATAATAGCAAACTTATCTCTGATTTATTAATTCAATTTCGCCCACTTTGTCACCGTTGCTCAAATTTAATAACGCAATGAGTGTCTTCATAACTAAACCCAAATAATACACTTGATATTATTGGGAAGGAAATGAAAAAAAAACAGAATATTATTTTTGGCCCGATGGCAAGGAAATGATATTTCATTGGGTTTTATTGTAGGTCCCTTACATAATTTAATTAAAAACTTTGTGGGTAGAATTGAACCAATATCTGGATACTGGAGGCTCGTTTTAATCAGTTCAGTAACAGGGTGGAATGGTAGCAATTGAGTTTGTGAAACCACAATGTACCACTAATCATCGCATTTATGGAGATGTTGAATGTCAAGGAATGAGAAACCTAAATGTTCCTTAATCCAACCAACAATTTAAGGGTTTGGATTTATGGCTCTTAATGTTTAAATTCTGAGGTGGAGAAATTTCAAAGCCCGATGGAGTGACGCAACAAATTGTGAAATAAATAAGTGTATAGAAATATAAATGGTGTGATGTTATTTTTTGTACGCCGATCATTATAAAATTATGGACGTTTTTTTATAATTTTTCAAAATTTTCCTATGTATCTTTGTAAAAGGCCATTATAAATTATACTATCTGTGCCCGCGCAGTTTCGCACGCGTAGATTTTAAGTACACTGTTTGGATCGTTATAGAACTTTCGCGAACCTTAAAAAACATTCTCCTTCCAGAACTTTCAAGAAATTTATCGAATATACAGGAACCTTTTAGACACATCGACACATTCCGCCACTCAGTTTAGAACCTAATAGAACTTTCGGGAATTTTCTAGAACCTTCTCCTTCCAGAACTTTCTAGAGCAGGTTTTTCCGAAACCTTTTAGACTCATCGACACAGTCGGCGCGCCTATTTTGAAACAATCAGAAGCATTTGCGGCTTTCCTATAACAAAACAATGTGATAGAAAGCACATTTTCTTCACCCACTCCCACCCACGCACAGCCACCCCCACCAAACTCGCATATTTTCGATGTGACACCAAGGGCTATCCACCACCATAACGACCGGTGGTTGGATCTAAATTTGAATCACTTGGCTGAGTCTTGGGCAGCCATCTTCATAGGGCTGACTTTTAAAACGCCAAGTCGTTAAACGTCGAGTGATTCTAGTTTAATTAACTATCGGCCTAGGCATCCAATTGAATGCCGGCGTTTAATGAACGGCCTAGGCGTCCAACTAACTGGCTAATTTAACCAAATGGCTGCGACAGATACATAGAAATTTAAATATATAAAGTTCTTAAAATATATAAAATTAAACATTCTCTCTTGATTAGCTTTCTATTAATTATTTAGCATTCTTCTTGTATACAGTCTACCAGTATTTATTGTTTGCATTTTATGTTTTCTAACAAACTCTCATTAACGTCCCTGGTTCCTTCACTCTTTCAGTCTCCTTCTGAACGAATTGTTAATTAATATTATATACCGAGATATTAAATATTAAATTGTACTTTTATAAATGTTTACTAAACGTTCTTGAGTTTAATTACATATTTATTATAATTATTAAGATTAAACTCAAGTTGAGTTAATATTAAAAAATATTAATTGTATTATTTGTATAATTTTTTTTTTTATTTATTTAAAAAAATCCTTGTTTACAAATAAAGATACTTAATACTAATTTAACAATAAAACATAAGATAAATTACACATTTTTTTTGTTTTGTTTAATTTGTGGATTATGCCACTCTACTAGGCCACGCCTGTCCCAGAGTGGCGTTATAGAACACAATTGTATTTTTTCGAATTCGTCAGTAGTATTTATTTTCATAAGGAAGTAATTATGTATGTACAAAGTATCAAGTGGAATGTTAGTGAAAGTTGAGTGAGTCTTAAGTCCAAGTGTAAATATGTGTAGAATCTACTTATATTATTTGATTAATTACACATACACGTTTCGGAAATAACTTTTCATCGTCGGAGTGTTATATACATGTCAAAATATCAAAATGAATAACGTCTTTTGTTTTTTCTAAATTATTGGAATATTTATTTTTAAAAATTATTGCTGAAGTTCTTGATTACTCGCAAATATTGGAAATTTTTTTAGAATCGGGCAAGTAGTTAAATTTAATTGACTATTAATAATATTTTGTTTACTATTACATGCTTTACTAATTTCTAATGATTCTTTATTGTTACATTTCAGACCAAAATTATTTATGTGTAAAATAGAAAGTCCTATATTTTTATCAAAACCGTGATCATTTTCTAACAATTGATTTGCAATGTAATGCGATGTATCAATGTATTTCAATTTTAAAAAAATGAGTAAACACTGTTTTATAAACATCCATTTTAAATATCGTAATGTTTTATCTATGCGTCGCCCTCAATTATGTAATATATTTATATTTTTTCAATACGGAAATATAAACGCATATTGTGTACCTATATTCAATATTAAAATATGTAAATAATATCACCCTCATCGAATAAGGATTTTTTAATGCGATAATATAAGATTATCTTTCCATTATTTAAACAATTATTATACAACAATACTTCAGAGTGATATTTCTGCATTATATCGTAAAGATATTTCAATAAATCACTTCCTAAAATATTCTATCATATGAATTGTTGAACGGGAATTTCCATAGAGACTGCAAGTTCCGAGTAGTGAATCCAAACCGTGCAACAAACTCAATATCTATTCGTATATTGGAAATTTATATCACATTACATAACAATATCGGTACTTTTGTTCTACTACGTATAGCTTAAACGATACTATAAAGGTCTAAGATCCAGATTCAGTTATTTTTATAAAAATACACACAATTTTTAAATGTTTATTGTTATTTCTTTAAAATAGAGTATATATAAACATTTTCGCTATTTTTTTTCGCGAAATGAATGTATAGATGTATTAAAATGCATGAATAAGTCAAGAGAAGTTGATATTAACCCAACCAAACAATAGAAATCCACATACTTCTAGAGTTATAGAACTTTAAAATGAAATAAAACACATGAAATTTGTGGTGGCGGTCATGGTATTGGCTTTATTAGAAAGATAATTTTATGTGATTAGTGTTTATATACAGAGTTATTTGGAAAACATTTATAACCTCACAGGACTATATTCCTGCCTTGATTATGAGCAGAAAATGTTCAAGCTATCATGACCCAATATCAATAGTTATGGAGATATGCGACATCAAAGTTTGCATTTTTTCAATATTTCTGAATTATTTTTTGTAAATCGTTGGACTTTTATTACAGTAACATATATCGATTACGAAAAATTCATTCATTTCAATACAAATAAAATAAAATGATAAAAACTCTGAAAATTTTCCAATTGGAATGTTTTCCAATTGGTATTCGAAGGTTTTTGTTATTTTATGTATTAAAGCAAATGAATTTCTTAAATTCGATATAAGTAACTGTAAAGATAGTCTAACGTTTTACAAAAAAATAAGTCAGAAATATTAAAAAAAAAATGAAAACTTTGATGTCGCATATCTCCATAACTATTGACATTAGGTCATAATAACTTAAACATTTTCGACTCATAATCAAGGCAGGAATATAATTCTGCGAGGTTTTTTATGTTTTCTAAATAACCCTGCATATATATAGCTTATTTTTTTAGAGGTTTTGGTTCGATTTGGCAGCTGATAGCTAACCATTCCCACGATTTTAATGTATTTTATTATATTTTAAAGTTCTATACCTCTAAAAAAATACCCTAAAGTACTTGCGACATATTCTCCGCAATGAGAGTTAGGATCTTTCACAGGCGGAAAGATTTAAATTGGCTGCGTTACGTCAGAAATTGATTCAATGTACAAAATGCTGGTTAACCGATAATTCTAATACATAATAACATGATCGCCTTTCTATAGAAGACGGCACAGGAAGAAGATCGTAATTTTTTTTTCACTCGCTAATTTTCCGGAACAAATCTCTAACCTTATCTAGTTATCGTGGAAACCAATGACTAGACTTACTTGTTTGAATAATATAACGGAATATTATTGATGCATTTGGCGTTAATATTGCGGAGACTATTTATGCTGATAATTCAATTGCGTGAAAAACGTACATTTTGTTACCTCCACATGAGTTTAAATATAATATAATATGAAATTATTGCTTTCACTCACTCTAGCTAACAACACTAGTTATCAATTAATTATCAATTTTTAGCTCTTCTCTCAATATTCCCATTACAACCAAATTTTCAATTATAACATTTTTTCAATAGTATGTCAATTTATTATTAGTTTTCACACCTAGTCCCCCCTGGAGATATAATCCAATATTATTTTCTTGAAAAATTTGTACATATTCAAAACATTTTGAATAAAAATTCCTTGCGTATGAAATTGCCGTTTTGTATAAAAAAATATTTTTTGTAAAATTAAATATTAAATCAAATGACAAGTTGTTGATCTACTTTTGGCGTTTATTGATGTTTTTGGTACAGGAATTTTGAGAACAGGAATCGATGAATTATTTAAATGTGTTTTTCAACGCCTCATGAAGTTGAAATTTTTCAGGAGTAAAAAGTTATCCAAATTCCGGTGGCTGACGAAGAGTTTCAAGTCAAAGCTCCTGTGATTTTAAAACCATCCATTATGAAGTGTATGGACGAGCGTTGTCATGGAGAAGTAGTGGACTAGATCAATTGACAAGTCTCGATTGTTTGATAGAGAACTTATCGATTATCGTTTTTAATTTTTGATAGTGTAACTCTGCAGTAATTGACGTACCAGATCACAAGAAGCTGTAATGAATAATGCTAGCACAGGTCCACCATACATTCACAAGAAGCTTCTTTTGACTTCATTTTCCCTTGATACATTATTTGTCTGCCTTTCCTGGGTCCAAGCATTGCGACGACCATTTACGATTATCATACAGGATCCATTTTTTATAGCAAGTAACAATCCGATTCAGAATTCCTTAATTTGCGTGCCGACTAAACAAATGAAGGCAAGCCTCGATGCAAGTCGCTGTTTTCCTTCAGTAAATTCATACGATCCCCACTTTGAGAGGTTCTTTAATTTCCCAGTTCAACGAAAATGAATCATTATTCTTTTTCACGAGATTAAAGGCTGTAACTAATTCTGACAAGGTTTGACAAGAATCCACTTCGACTTTAGCTTTCATTTTGTCAGTGTCAACTGTAGTCTTGGGACGTCCAGTGGGTTTGTTGTTGAGGTCAAAATTACCTGAACGAAAGCGATCAAACCAAAAACTCACAGTACATTCATTTGAAATACCTGATTAATAAAACTAACTAACTAACTTACCATCACGCCGTCTCCCCGTGGGGGTAGGCAGAGAGAATAGAGCGCCATAATCTTCTGTCGTGACATACAACTTTCGCTTGGTCTACATTCATACATCTTCGCATGCAAGCTCGATGGTTGTTCAGGCTTCTAACAGGACCATCTTCCAGTATCTGGTAAATCTCGTCATGCCACGTCTTCCGCAGTCGCCCTCTCTTTCTGACGATGTTAACACTTGCATTATATATCTTTCTTACCATTCTTTCCTCAATCATTCGCTCAACATGCCCAAACCACCATGATTCATACACATCGTTGTTATTGCGTATCGTCTGTGCAGCATTAGTACCACGACGGAATTCATGTAAGAAAAAAACGTGACTTATCATTTTCATCTCATCTCATCATCATCAGACACAGCAATATCAAGGAAAAAAGTCGACAAGAGTCTCTGCTTCTTTCAAAGCTAATCTATTAAAATGAGTTGATATGAGTATCTTGTTGGTATGGTTATCATAATGCTTGTCTAGTGATGTGATAGTCGTTGGTTTAAGCTCCATTTCAGGACACCTATTTTTATAGTAATGAGGGTTTATCATTTTGAAAAATAGTAAGAATATTAAAAATGTTCTTAGGTTTTCACGGCCACTCAGAATCTTCAGGTATGTGTTTTCTGAGGTGTTTTGCCATGTTATTACGATCTTTCCGGCCAACGTTTCGGATCCCATTGCAGGGTCCATCATCAGGGTTTTGAGTATGTATAGTAAGAATATTGATGCAACACGCATTCCATGTTCGCAGCGTTTGTTTATCACTCAATTTTATTACCTCTCATAAAACCGGAGTGCTTTAAAATCACTCTTATATTATTATTATATTATGTATATCAGTGTGATTTTGAAATATTTTCCTATTTTCAAGTACTTAGTTACCTAACACTTGCAAAATATCTTAAATATCATATTCCCCGAAAATCCGGTTATGCCACCCGAAAATGGTAATTTAATCACTCAGAACACTCAGAGATGGCAATAGCTTGCAGAAACTTACACTCGACAAAATCCAATTGTTTTAACTACGCCGTACAATCATATTGTCTGCAGATTTATTATTTCTAACAGCTTAGTTTCTTAGATATTTAAAAACATACATGTTTTTGAAAATTATTTTTTATAATTTTTTTTATAAAAACCTATCACAGACACTAGATAAATCAACCCATTTTCATTAAATCTGGAATACTTTAATTTCCCAGTGATAACCAAGATATCATAGCATTTTTGATGATTAGTAACTTATATTATAACATATGTAAAATAAACAATAAAATAAATAAACAAACAAACAAATAAAAAAACCTTCAAACCACCAAGGGGTCCATATCGTGCCTTTGTGTCGTGGTTAATCTTGTTCCATTACAGAGATCTCGCAATACTTTAATATACCCCAGTGGCACGATTAAATAACTATTCTGAATACATTAAAACATTTCTGTTTATCTCATAATAAGAAACCCTTGTAAGGTCTGCTTTGTACCACTCTGATATCGTCCTGCATTCGGTTGACTGTAACAGTTGAGCTGTTATGTCATAGTACGGTTGTCCTAGTTTGTTTCATACAATTGCAGACAATGCCAAAACAAGCGTCCTTGTGAAGAAGGAAATTTCTCTATAGGGTTATGAAACCATGTTTGAATAAAATCTCTCTCTTAGTGTATATAATAATGTGTCAATTTTTATTTTGTTTTACTGATGACTTACATGTCTTGAGAAATTTAAAAATGTTAATTACCAGACTAAATTATAAACTAAATAGTAAATAAGTGTATTGCATGTGTACAAGTTTCTAAACATGTTTAGGTGAAATCGTTTGCATATAAGTGGGCTCGTTTTTCTTAAAAAATATTTTAATTTAATTAATTGTCAGTAATATAACAAATCTTCTATAGGATTAAATTGTTTCCCATTTATTTGTAATTCGTGTACCTCTGTATTTTAAAAACCACTGCATTTATTAATTTCTTCAGCAATGAAATAGAAGTTATAATTAAGGATGAAAAAGGCCTGGAAAAGTCAGTAGATACAAGTCAGTAGAAACAAAAACCCACCCATTACGACGATGGGTGGGTGTTCGTATCTAGCTGAAGACATTCTGGAGTAAAATTAAGGAATAACCCAAGGTAGAGACATAAGGATAAGAATTATCAGTCATGCTTCTGATTGAGTCAGTTCAAAGTAAGAAGAATGCATAAAAAATAAGTCTCTCCATATATATATATTTTTATATTTAAAAAAATAGAGAGGCGAACACGGAATACGTTTCACATCAATATTCCTACTATTTTCAAACTAAGCTAAACGCTTGTGCTATGAAAATAGGACTAACTTTCTAGTCTGGAGTGAGGTTCGAACCTGCGACCTCTGGATCACGAGATGAGTGTTTTAACCACAAGACCAACAATATATTATCTAATTTAAGCAGAAATACTGCAAAAAAGTATATTTATTATTATATTAGTATAATATTTTTTTTTGGTTAAATATACGTGTGTTCAGTATTTATTGTAGATACGTGACATATGTTTTTCTACAATAATTAGGGCTGTTGTATTGGGTTTCAAATATATCCATATTATTATAATTATAATTGCATTTTTTACCTGCATTATTATGCATTCATATCAAATACATGACTTCATTTATTTAAGTATTTTTTTTTATAATTTATTAATAATATCATGTATTAATTTCACTATAGTAAAACGCACTAAAAAAATTTTTTTTTGAAAAATAATGTTAAATCACATTATTTTTTATCCACGCATTACAGTTTTGAACCCAGTTCGAAATAACAATAAATTTATGTACTTTGCTATAAAATTTCTAAGAGGCGATGATTAATGAATCAGTTCTTATGGTTTTTATTATTAGAGGAAGACAGTTGATTAATTAGCTTATATGATTTATGATACCTTCAATGTTTGTAAAAAATATTTGACACAATGTAAGAATTTCAGCACTGAACCCGATCCACTTACAAAATTACCAATAATTTTGTAAATGTCTTCGTTTTAAAAGAAAATCAAATTTTTATTTGAAAAATTGATATATTCCTTTATATACAACATTTACACTAACGTTAGTAGACGGACGACGACAGGGCTATATTATTGACATATCTGTGAACGGTGTACCTAAGCGAATAAGTAAATAACTTTTTTTATCTTTGTAATGTGTTCATGCTATCAGACTTAAGTGTATAAGTCAATTTTGTTACATAAATATGTATTTAAGTTTGAATGAAAAATAAATAATTATAAATGGAGTATTATATCATTGTGTTCTCTTAACATTGCAAAACTTTTTTGTGACTATTATAATTCAAATTTCTTCTGTAAATATGATATGATTTTTTCAATATATGAAGTGAATTTGTAATTTAGTGCATTTTATAAGTATTACACACTTATTATACACTTATTACTTCCTTTCTTTTAATTCGTGGCGTCTGCTTGCTTGACGAAAAAACTTTGGATCGATTTTTAACCCTTTTCACATGATCCAATCGAGCTGAAACTTTGCAAGTAGACTCGTGGCGACGATCAAGAAGATCTTTCAAATTTTTGTTAAAAAATTAATAATTATAGTATAATTTTGGATTTTTCAAAATTTTAATGGTACAACTGAGTAAGTTGTATGGAGATTCCGACATATATGGTAGACACGAAACCCAAAAAAGAGAAAGGGAGTATTGTAAAAACTTGTTTTTTATGGCTTACTTTTTTTATAACTTAATTTCAAAAACAGTACAGTTAGTTGCTATAGAACAGACTAGTCTAGTTAAGCAACTACCTTTACCTCTTTCTATGTAATAAATAACACAGAATAAATACATATAAAAAATAATAATTAAAAATCTGAGTTCCTCATGAAATTAACTGTATGGTTAAGTGTACATAACGTGGTGAGATACCTGTACATATTAATATACGTTTCAGGCGGTAAGAGTACGTGTACTGAATATCGTGTTTTATTGTTTTCACGGTTATTCTGCCAGTGTCTTTTGAGTCAGATCCATCTTTGGACTAATGTTGTTAATATAATATTTTTGTTTGTTTGTTTAAGCTTTCGTCGCTTAATTTTTGTATAAACACTGTATTTAATTACTTTTCATATTTATGTATATAATAAAAATTGTTATTGGCCAGAAAAAATGTGATTGTGACTATGTCTCCCAATTCTATTGCTTCGTGACTTTATTTTTAATCTTAATATTTTATAATACACGCAAAGCGTTGAGCTGAAATAATTTTCTACAAATTCTAAGTAAAAAATCCATTATTTTGACTCCTTCAAGTTTGTGTTTACTGGATTATTATGCCGTGTTGTTACGACCTTTCGGGCCGACGTTTCGGATCCCATTGCAGGGTCCATCATCAGGGCTGATGTGTTGTCTTGAATGTTGGTGTTGTGGTTAAGTATCAGCTTGCAATACCGTGCCGAAGTCATGATGTGTTTGTATTGTGTTGTATGTATGATTCATCTGTTGTCTGATCACTATCTCTGCGGAGTCTGCGACGAGAATGACTTTGAAGCGCCGGATACCAAGATGTTTTTAATTTGAGACCATCATCTCTATTAATGTTTATCGGATGCTTGTAAATTTCTAGTGCTTCCTTGATAAGACGCGCATGGTGACTCTTAGGCTTTCCAAGGATTTTCGGTTCGAATGCAAAACGATGGCCGGTATCCAGAAAATGCTCAGCCAATGCTGATTTTTCTGGATGACCGAGTTTGCATGCCCGTTTGTGCTCGATGACCCTTTTGGAAATGGTACGCGCCGTTTGCCCCACGTATACTTTATCGCAGTCTTGACAATCGAGTCTATACACACCGTCCGTTTCTAAGCGATCTCGATCCTTTGCTGATCTCAACATATCTTTAATTTTGAAGTTGAATATATAGTGAATGAATGAAGTAATTTTTGTGAATGCCAAAAAAGCCTTTAAAACAAATTTAAAAAAGAAGAGGATTTTTTGATAATCAAATCCTTCGATACTCTAGATGATAATATTATCATGATTTGCGTTGCCTGATTCGCATTTAAATTACTAATTGACCAAAATTTATTCTAAAGACATTTTGGGTTGAAGCAATGAACCAAATATGCCGAAAGAAAGACTCGAGTTTCAAATTTTAAAAATTCTCACTGCGCTGTCGAAGTAACGGCGTTTCATCGAGCAAAAAGTAAAATGCGACCCTCTTGGAAAAATTTTCTGAATCGACATTTCATTGGGACAGTTTAATACTGTGCTAACATGCTTTTCTACTTTTGGAATTTGATTTACTTTCGCATTTAACTAGTGACTTGTGGCGTAGAGCCAAAGTGGTCAAAACGGTCACGTAAAATTTTTGTTTTAAATTTTTTAAATTCGTGTAACAGTATTTTGTGGAAATAATACACAAATTATGTTCTGTTTTTCTTATCGATATGGATTAAAAAATATCTAATCAAAATAAGGTATACGTAAAATTCTGTATTTATTCTTTTGGAGGTGTGTTTACAGTAACTCCATATAATAAAAATAAACTTATTTTTAAGTTCTACAATATTGAATTTTTATGAGTCGTAAATCAAAATTAATAACAGTAGCGAAATCAATAGCCAGTTTTTTATATTTACCAGTTGAAAACAGTAAAATTTTCATAAAAAAATCTTTAATAAATTTTATAACGAAATTTATTTTTCATAGTAAATTTCAGAATAAACTCAATCTAGAGTCGTCAATACTACCGACGACTTTGAATTGAGTTTATTCATATTATTTCACAGTTTATTTACATGCATATCTTTAACGCCAACATGACTATTATGGGATTTGAAATAATTTTCGAAGCTTCATTAAATAAACACAGTCATCGTACTAACAGTGATGTACGAGCATGAAATAATCATTTATTAATTGTTTTTTTAGTTTTTTATATAATTGCCTTATTTTTTGTTATTTTTCTTGAGATTTATAATTATGAATTATTTCATTTATAGGTTAATTATTTTTTCTTAGTTTTACCTGCTTCGAGAAAATTTCACTGGTCGTGCTAAATAATGAAGATTTTTTTGATATGTGACTTTTTATTAAGTATATTGTACCTACTGTTTGTTTCCAAAATAAAATAATATTAATAAAGTCTGTAGCTGCCAAAAACAAGAAATAAATTAGTTTCTGTGGCAAATTATTTCTTAAAAAAATATCATCTCTGTGTGACTTTCCATTATTGTTGTACATTGAAATGTTATATTTTTGCATTTGATATATTTTTATTTTATTTGTATGCAAGACTATCCCGTTTGAGATGTGATTTTTTTATATGAGTTTTGTTATAAAAATATGAAAATATTAATGATATTTTGTCATGTTAAATATGCTTAGAGTTATATTTGAATGAAGAGAATAAAAAGCTTAAAACCGCATTATCTTAGAATGCAAGTGGTCTCGCACTCAAGGTGAGATATATAAACATATTCGTTCTTTACTCCTAACATTAATGGATTTATCACACATACATCTACGTTATCTCATCTCTACCACATTCAGTCTATTTTCGTTCCTCATTTGCCAGCTCCAGGTTTCACTTCCGGGCATCAGTGTTGGTACCAGAATTTCATGGTGAACATCCTTCTAAAATACACACTCATATACTTGTTCCGAACATTAATAGCCTGCTAGTATTTCACATATAATAAAATATTATTTTATCGAAATACGTAAATATTTGTGTTTTTATTATTTTAAATATGCAATTATTTTAACAATAATTTACGAATGGTCAATAATCCTATAAAATTATGGTAAACAAGCCGTAATTAGTGATGGTAATCTTTAAACAATGTTTATCATAAAAATATTCACATCAATTAAAACGCGACATCATTTTACCAATTCTGTTTTTTTTATCGTTTAAAATTATTGTTTTGATGATGTAGCAATGACAAATTTACAATAACGAGATATTAATTACGTCAAATATCTAAACAAACAACCATATTTTGAATACAGAATTATTTTTAAGTATACACCTCTTGAAGTACCTAGTCCATATTATAAACATTTTATACTTATTTTTTATCTTTAATCTATTCCTTTTTGCTTGTTAAGCAATATTGTGCGAGGTTGTATCCATCGTAATGGAAGCAATTCGTTATCTGAATGAAATTCGTCTTGGTATAAATGCATCACACTGAGCTATAAAATCATTTTAGACCGTACCTAAAGCATTGTTTGTATTTAGGTACTAAATTCTTACTTATTTTTCCACACAAGCATCTTTTAAAACTAATCCAGAAAAAAACAAATTTTTATTATACTCCTTCTCTCATTGAATCAGGTTTCGTGCCTACTGCGTGCGTTGGGCTCTTTACTCATTTGTATTGATTCCAATTTGAAAAAAACACTAAAATTTAGAAAAATCCAAAATTATACTTTAATTACTAAAAAAATTTGAACGAAAATTTGTTAGATCATTTTTATCGTCGCCTCGAGTCTGCTTGCAAAGTTTCAACTCAATTGGATCACGGAAAAGGGTTAAAAATCGATCCAACGTTTTTCCGGCAGAAACATACCGCAGATGATACGAGTTAAAAGAAAGAGAGTAAAAAACTAACCCATAAAAACAAAGTTTTTATTATACTCCCTTTCTTTGTAAAATATAACAACAATTAAAGACGAATTAAAAAATTTAACATAACACTAAACTTACAGCAATTTAATATATTTCTAAAATGTCAGATGTTTTGAGCTTTGATAAGACACTTCATGCTTTGAAGATTAAATTCTAAAAACATTTGTCAGTAAATTAAGATTTCTCTACTCGCAAGCTTTCAGCTCGATTGGATCACGGGAAAAGGGTTAAAAATCGATCCAAAGTTTTTTCGTCAGATAAGCGGACAAGACAAGTAGACAAGCAGACGCCACGAGTTAATATAAAGGGAGTAAAATAGAATTGGACATGTTCGAAGAAATTTTCAAACAATGCAAAAATATGAGTAAATACGCAAAGGTAAAAAATATGAGTTAAAATATTTTATATATTATTTAAAATATTATATCAAACCAAATAAACTCACATTCCCAAATTTAAATACACGCGTTATGATTTTTTTTTGTAATATGTGTATATGTAATATGATTTACGGTAGGCCGAATCGGCATATTATTAACAGGGATGCAATGATGGCATATGTTTGGACATAAAGCGCGTTTTTCATGTATTGGTCATTAATGTTAGATGATTTTAATTTCGTTTTCAATCATTAGTGTCAACGGCGGGCGCCCTTAACTCGCTACATAAAACAGGAGTAGATAAAAACTGTCATTTTTCAATATACATGACTATTATGGGATATAAAATAAAATGAGAAAAATAATATGAGAACTGAACACATGCTTTACAACCCTAACATTAATATCATAAAAAAAATATGAGTAAAAATAATATTTTCATGATTTTAATGGAGCCGGTAACGCATTGTACCAGGCAACTATGGCCGTGTATCGATTTCATACAGGCAAGGCAACATACTGCCAGTATACATCACATCATTCAAATTTTCAATATAACCAATACTGCGAATACGTTCTTAAGAAGAGAAAGTCTAAAAATGAAAATGTTTCCTATTGGTCTTTGCCATTTTCCATTATATAAATATAAATTTAAAAATGTCACCGTATAGTTTACGCGGGCGTTTTGAGCTATTAAATATGCGGCAAAATAGATCAAAAATTTCACATATATTATATCGTACGGCCGTAACAACTTTTACCATGGTGGTAATTGGTAGTGGTTTTTACTAAGTTAACTAACATTCTGTTTTACCGTATTATCCAGCACACCATAAAATAGTAGAAATAGCTTTAAATTATGCCTCTTTCGATGAGAGAGTCTAACAGATCCTACAAAGAACCCAGAAAATATTGAATTTTACACTTAATTTACAAACTATTGATGTATATAGTGTTATATGGTGAATAACATAATATATTTATTCATTTTATTTTGGGGAAAATTAACAGCAAATCTACATCTTAACAAATATAAAATAATGGTTTTAAAATTATGCCAATTATAATTTTTCCACTGAATATAATAATTTAATTAAACAGCGAGTGGAGAGGGTGGAGGGGAATGTGGGATATAATACAATGATATAAAACAGTATATAGTAACCGTAAATAACATCAAACATAATTCATAAATAATTTCTTTCCTTATTTCTTCTAACACATAATTTAGATACGCATCATTATATAAATTCACTAGGTTCTTTTGTACATATTATTTCTTTTCATAATAAAATTTAATGATTTGTTGTTTTTTTTTATGAACTTCCGTTCACTTTATAGAACATACATTGCTTATCGTGGGGTATTTCTATTATATGATTTATATTTGTATTACATTTTAATTTTATTCAAATTTATTATTCAATAAATATATATTTTTTTAATAAAATTAGGAGTCATTATTTGTGATAAAAGTGGGTAGTATATTTAACCCCACATTACATCGCGCATTATATAAATTAGAGTTCACATACATATACCCGAGACCCAAGGTCTAAATTTTAATATTCATAAATGGAAATATTATTTATTGTCAAAAGGTAAAAAATTGACACAAAAAATTCATTACTCCAAACAAAGGTGGTGTCAATTTCATAAGGTTTTCGTGAGAATCGATTTATTTACATATATTTATTTTAAGCAGCTAGCTTTTTAGAGAAGCGATTTTTTGAATTAAATTTATTTTGAGAAACGAGAATAATTTATTAATATTGCGTATTTTGTATTTATCAACAAAATTTTCAGAGGTTGTATTGCCTCTCTGGTCAATAATTTTTTGGTTATTATTTTTCCAACTGAAGCAAATCTAATAGCATCTTTGAATCACTTCCAACTTATTTCCGACTGTAAATTATTAATTTAAAATTATTGTTACTTTCTAATATAAAACTATGATTGTGGTCTGTGGTGTCCTGACGAAGAGACGGATAGGTACGTCTCGACCCCGGTAGACTAATAAAAAAACTAAAAAATATTTGGTTATATACTGACATAACTAACATTAATTAAAATGGCTTGACCACAAGGTTTACTATAATATAAATAGGTAATATCAGAAAAAATATGTTGTCAATGAATTAAACTACTTTTAAATCAAATCACATTTACTACTACCTTACTGTATTGTATTTTCTGGTACAAACAATTTAATAGCAGATGAAGTTTAATTTAACAATTAGTAGAAAAATGTAAATCTGACCATGATTCAATTTAATGGCACTAAATAAAAGTAAAAAAAAGTACAGTGTAAAAAAATTATTAACTTTATTTTCATTGAAAACTGTTTTTTTAACGGAACTCTTAAGATGTGTTGGCGCCTTTTTGTTGTCTTTTAGAGGGGCCAAATCTTCACATTTGTTATAAAATATGCTAGAGTACATCTAGACTATTATTACTGTTTTATGCTAGTACGATATATCAAAACATGTGATGATTAGAGTAAAAGAGCTCTAATTAAGATAACTTTACCCCGATTAATGATCTCCCAAATTTTATTTTATTAGTGTTGCCGGGTTACACTGCTTTGTGGCGGTTTTCGTTTGCGGCTGCTCTGAATTTTAAAGTTAATGGACGGTCATTAACACTCTACACAGGGGCTGGATTCAATTACCTCAAATCAGTTAACTGAGTCGTGGTTGCTTTAGTTAACTTTCAAACAGCTGATTGCTGATTCCGTTAGCGGATTAATCGCTAGGCAAACATTACTCAATTTATCACATTTCAGTTCAAACATTTTTCAGATGTTTATTCAGATTTTTTCCATAAAATATGGCGAATACGTTTTTGGCGTCATTTGTTTAAGGAAATAAAAAATCGACCACTTCAGCCTCGGAGTCATTAACTCTGAAAACTATTGCACATTAGTAAAAAAGCTAAGGCGAGGAAGATAATTTATTATAATTCATGCACATTTCTATTAAACATTTTTATTTTTATTGAAATACTTTTCTAACATTGTATGGTGCTTGTATTGGTAGAAAATTTTATAACTTATTCGTTGAAATCTAAAAAGTTTTTACTCGTGTACTGCATTGCATTAATATACACAATAAATAAATAAGCAACCGTTTTGCTTGTAAAATTAAATGACTGTCTAATATTAATAAATCTTAACAACACGTCAAAAATATTAAGGAGTAAATTAGGTATAAGCTTATCTATGAATAAGCCTTTAACATTTTCACGACAGTTTTGCTGATGTGTGGAATATGAGGGTGTGTTACGGTGAAACGTTCAATCAGAAATCGAGTTATATGGTAACTGAACTCATTTCCAGGAAATCATCAAAGAAATGCTATTTTTCATATCGCATTGTCTAAACAGTACTTAATATTAATATGCGTTTTCTTGATTTAGTACAGTGGGGCTATTTTAAAAATAGACACAGGAACACCAATAATTAACCAGATATTTTAATTGTAAATTTAAAAATTTTCATAAAAAATATCTTAATATTAATTGTGAATAAAAAATATCATTAAAATCATCGCTGAATGTCTCATAGGCTGTGTAATAAAAGCTTTATTTATAAATGATATTTATAAGACATTTCCATAATTAGAACGTTTTTAATATACTACAAATAAATTACAGCATATTTCCAATGTTTTTGTTTACTTCTTTCTTATCTGTTGTATCAAATATTTCCAAAAAAACGAATTCCCAAAAGTAGATTGCTAAAAATGGATAATATGTATGAATAAATTAATAATAAGAGACTTAAATATTAGGTCCTTACATATGAAATTGGCGTTTAGTATGGGAGGAACATAAAGCCGATTTTTTTTTATTATAATATATTTATTTAATCAAAGTATGTACCATTGCTATCTATGCACTTTTGCCATCTCATAGGTAGTTCATCAATTCCTTTACTAAAAAAACCATTCGGACGGGAATCAATAAAATCTTTGAAGGCGGTTTGGACTGCCCCATTGGAGTTGAATTTTTTCCTTTACAAGAAGTTATCCAAATTTCGAAAAAAATGGTAATCTGTTGGGGCAAGGTCCGGAGAGTACGGTGGATGTCTTAGACATTCCAATTGAAGCTCCTCTAATTTGGTAGCCGTCTGTTGTGCAGTGTGTGGTCTAGCGTTATCATGAAGCAGCAGTGGCCTAGAGCGATTAACCAGCCTCGGTTGTTTAGCAGCTAGCTTTTCCATCATGGTTTGCAGTTGCTGACAATAGACATCTGCCGTAATCGTCTGGCCAGATTTAAGAAAGCTGTAGTGAACGACACCAGCACTAGTCCACCAAACGCTCACAAGTAACTTTTTTGGAGTCAATTTTCGCTTGGGGCATGGTTTGGCTGGTTCGGCAGGGTTCAGCCATTGCGATGAGCGCTTCCGATTATCGTACAGGATCCACTTTTCATCACAGGTAATGATTCGATTTAAAATCCCTTCATTATTGTGCCGGTTGAGTAATGCAACGCAGCAGTCAACGCGCGTTTGTTGATTTGCTTCACTCAATTCGTGAGGTACCCACCTTTCAAGCTTTTTCACCTTACCAATTTGCTTCAAGTGGATTAAAACAGTTTTATCACTAACACCGCAGCCTGCAGCTAACTCGGATGTGGTTTGCGATGGATCCGCTTCCACAATAGCCTTCAATTCTTCATTATCAACTTTGGTCTCCGGCCGTCCACGGGGCTTGTTCTGCAGGTCGAAATTTCCAGAACGAAAACGTTGGAACCAAAAACGCACTGTGTTTTCTTTTGCGGCACCGTCGCCATACACATCATTAATCCTTCGAGCCGTTTCTGCAGCACTGGTGCCACGGTGGAACTCGTACTCGTAAATAACGCGATATTTCAAGTTTTTCATTTTGTAAACTGAGTGACGCAAAGAAAAAAACAATTGAGGAAAAAACAAATGAATTATAATTTTCAAAATACAAATACATGAGTAAATAGCTGTATAAATTTGGATTTGGAATTCCTAACCAAAGAGAAGATATTTGAGATTAAATTTGCCAGTACGGCAAAACGCCAATTTCGTATGTAAGGACCTAATATAAGGTCGATATATTGACGGAAATATACGAGGCTGCCGTAGCATAATTGATTAACGCACCTTTTCCGGATAGATAGGAGATCCGTGGTTCAAATCCCGATAGCAGCCAAATACTTTTTCGTTGATTTGATTTTTTTGTATGTCTTTTCTAATTGATTAATAAATTTTGTTTTAAAAATTCACAGAACTTTGTTCTGAAATTGCAACTTCACAATAAGAATGTGGTTATTTATATAATAATACTCCATTTAACTTTCAATATTTCATTCTATTCTATACTTTTTTTAATTAAATACGATTATTTAATAAAAAATAATATTATTATTAAAAAAAATATTACACATGGAATTAAATGTGCACACTATTTTAACGAATGAAATATTTTTAATTTTTGTGTTTTCAAGAAAATTCTATAGAAATGTATTATTAATACTGTTGAAAACATTTGTAGAGTGCCAACTATGTGACATATTACTACAAGGAATATTATGCCTCAAACGTGAATATATTTTCAGAAATAATATGTTTACCTTGGACCATGTAATTTGTGTTTACGTTCCGAGTTGAGCATTCATTTTATTAAATACACAGGTAAATGTACCAGCGTGGAGTCTTTGTTTGTTTTGATTCCGTATATTTAATCTTTCATGTTTTAATTAAACCCTGGCAACATATTGATAAAACCTTATTTTAGTTTCAACGTAATCAACGTACTGTCAACCATTGTATAAATATTATTAATTAATATCCTTAAAAGCTACCCAATCCTGAATAATTGAAGTTCGTCCATTAGTTAATGGAGCTGTCTCGATCAGAAGTATAACAAAGGAGCGTTTCTAGAGACAGATTCATCTTCATAATATTGTTATAATTATTAGCCGTATCGCTCATCGATCAATTTCAGTCAATTGTTCTTAAGGCTATCCTCTCAAGCATTCTGTATTGGAAAACACGAACAATTCATGGATATTCATTTGTTATTGAGATTTCTCATTAATTAAAGATGGATGAAAGCCCGACAATAATGACAGAACGAATCATATAACCTTACTTATGATGTCCTAATAAAGTATTATAGAACATGCGCGAAGAAAGTACCTAAGTAAAAAATAATAATTTAAAAATTTGGGTGAAAATTTCAGAAAGGCGGAAAGTTCTTGGGCAAATATTTTTTTATTTATATACGTGATAAGCTTTCAAACGTGTCTTTGTTTATTTTATTTGAAATATGCTTATATATGGTGTATATGTAGACCATTATTAATGAAAATAAAATTTAGAATCGGAAAAGAATCTTCCGTGTATAGTTTTCTGGGATATTCTGCCGTGTATATGTGACCTCTCTGGCCGACGTTTCGGATCCCATTGCAGGGTCCATCATCAGGGCTGATGTGATGAGTGTGTCTTGAAGTGTAGGTTAAGTATTGCCTTGCAATACCGTACCAGTGGATCCTGCAATGGGATCCGAAACGTCGGCCATAGAGATCACATATACACGGCAGTATATCCTAGAAAAGTATACAAAGAAGATTCTGAACGACCGTAAAAACCTGGGAAAATAATATTAAGAACATTGAGTGACATGTTTTATTTGAACCAAATAACATTTTTGTGTAATTCGAATGAAATCAAAGATATTTTTTATCATTCATAGATTTTTAATTTTTCAATATGAGCTAGATTTGTGAGTGTTTTTCTGGAAATAAGCATGGAATTAAAATAGGGTTGAACCTTAAATAAGCACGTTAATACTAGACAGTTAAATATTGCGAGAAAAAAATTAAATATATGATTTTCTTTTTTATGATGTGTTATAACTTGTTTATTAATTGTGTAATAATATAATGACAATTTAATAAATGTGTATTTGCAATCATTTCAAACTACAATTTTTTTTTGGAAAATTAATAATAATCCTGGCGAAGTAAACTCACAAAGGATAGAGTACATAGAATAGACGGGTACGACACGTACAAGGCAGAATTACAGAACGTTCCGTGATCCCTATTCATGCAAGGATCCTAAATGGACGCCGACGCCTTTGCACATATTGAGATGGACCAACAATGTGAGAAGAGATCTGGAGGCGCCCATTTCTGAGTATAGTGCAATAGCTTAGGACAGAGATACCCAGTGCCGAGTTATACATCAAAGAAAAGCTCTCAAGGGGTCATAAATTTTGATTTTCCAATATTATCATTTTAATCACCTAACATCATCAATAATTTTGATTTTCCAACGAAGTTGGAACTTTTAATGCGGTGCAGAGACCCCGACCAAATAGATGATTTTCCAACAATTATTACTTTCTCTTTATGTTATAGTGGATGTCATAAATCATGTAGTGACGTAAAAAAGGCAATGGACAGGACATGTTGCAAAGCAAAAGAGATGGTCCGACGACATCTAAAATTCCATGTATTGCTGACTGAATGGCTATTCAATACTGGGAGAAATCAGCTGGAAGAAATGCTCAAATGAACAATACTGTATTTACTGAACATTTACTCTATACTTTGTTCTTATGTTATCAACTTTGGAATTAATTTACTTTCATTTACTTAATTACACTTTTGTTTGTACATCTATGTATATACTTTTTACTTTATTTACTTTACTTTAATTATATTTTTATTCTCATTTACTTTATTTCTTATTTCTTATTTACTTTATATACTTTTTACTCTAAATTACTTTACTTTATTTTTCTTTTATTCTTCTAATTACGTAACCGTGAAATTAAATATTTATTTTTTTATTTATTTATTTAAAAATCCTTGTTTACAAATAAGATACTTAATACTAATTTAACAATAAAACATAAGATAAAACATAAGATAATTTACACATTTTTTTGTTTTGTTTAATTTGTGGATTATGCCACTCTACTAGGCTACGCCTGTCCCAGAGTGGCGTTATAGCACACAATTATAATTTTTTTTCGAGTTCGTCAGTAGTATTTATTTTCATAAGGTAGTTATTATGTATCTATAGAGTATCAAGTGGAATGTTAGTGAAAGTTGAGTTAGTCATAAGTCCAAGTGTAAATATGTGTAGAATTATTGTTTAATGTAAAAAGGGTTAAAGTTTTGTTTAAGATTATTTTTTTATTTTCCTTAATTAATTAATTAATTTATATAGGTATATATTTTTATTTAAAGACATTATTACGCAATTACAGTAAGTAAATTTTCAGTTGCTGTTCTACATTTGGAGGTAAGCCAGTTGTTTGCTAAAGCTTTTATTTTATTAATTGAGTATATTCTGATTTCCGGGAAGTCTGTTTTAAATATGTTAAATATTTTAGGCCCTATGTATGAGTAATGTTTCTGTCCATGTGTTGTCTTAGTTTTTGGTATTTCGTCAAGGTTTCGTAATGCTTGTCTAGTATTATGTGAATGCGAGTTACTGGTTGCTGTTAGGTGGTTTGTGTTTTTAATGTAGAAGATGAGGGTAGACTTAACGAACAGCTGTCTAACGTCCAGTACATTAAATTCTCTGAATAGTCTGTCTGATTGGTATGTGAATGGTTTCTTATTAATGACTCGGAGCAAGGTTTTTTGTGCCGTTATAGCTGGTTTTAATGTGGTTTTGTAAGTACCTCCCCAACTTGGAATCGCATAGTTCAAAAATGACTGGGCAAGAGCATAATAGATAGTTTTGAGTTGCTGTTTATTAAAAATATTACGTATGGATTTAAAAAGGTAAATGAGATTTAAAAGTTTTCCCGATAATAGTTCAATGTGAAGTTTCCAGTTTAGGTGCCTGTCTATTATGATTCCCAAGTATTTCACACTATCTGCATTTTCCAAGGGGGTGCAATCACAGTTTTGGTGTTGGCAATCATGCATAGTCAAATTTAAATCGCTAGATGGCTGCCCTCTTTTATCTATGCTGAATGTCAAATACTTAGTTTTTTTGAGATTGACTGTTAGCATATTATTTTCCAGCCAGTGTTTTACTATGTTGCAACCCAGTTCAGCTGCTTTGAAAACAAGATCCCATGATGAAGCGTGGAACAGGAGTATTGTATCGTCTGCAAAAGTAACTACTTTCCCACCCGTTGTTAGCTTGCATAAATCGTTTATGTATAGGAGGAATAAAACAGGTCCTAGTGTACTTCCTTGAGGGACTCCGTATTTGATGTAATGTTCGTCACTTTTAGTTTTGTAAAGTTGTGTAAATTGTGTTCTGTCTGTAAGGTAAGTTTTGAACCAGTTGTAACTTGCTTCCGAAAG
>JADDOH010001257.1:0-20995 GCA_016648135.1 Agrypnia vestita
TTCAAGAATCTGCATCCAAAAAAACAAAACTAAAATTCTCAAAACAAAATCAATTTTTATTACCCCTTGTACTTTCAGAACTGCCCTATAATTGTCTACATTGAACTGCTAAATAAAATCGAAATACCATAACTTTTCCCGTTGCCTGAAGTGCCTAATTATCCTGCAGAATCGCAAAGCCTTCGTCCTTCGCCAGCATTCTGTCCATGATGCCTCCTTCTATGCATCGTTCTCACTGAAATGCACAAAAAAAAATCTTTCAATACCGAGCCATTGCAAGAATTTTTCAATACACTTGCCTACCAGGATTAAGTAACTCAATTCTCATCAAAATGTAAATAACTACATGTCCTTGTTATTAAAATATCAGGTTCAATTTGGTGTGCTAATCACTATTACAATGGACCTCATTAAATCAATCTCTATAATTTACCAAACTAAAATCACTAACAGATTGGATCAACAAAATATTTTTATTTAAATCTAATTTCAGTAATAATCTTTCAAAGTTAAATAATCTTTTCATCAAACTAATTAATTACATTCTGCAAAACAAGAAATTTAATTTTTTTACAACATTTCAGAAGTCCAAAAATAGCTTTCTACCCACATCCCATATCATTTATTGTCACAATTAATTTTCAGGATTACCGTGATCCTATACAACAGACACCACATCTTATTGTAGTCGCGTGGGTAATTAAATGATTTGCCCATAACTATAATCACTGAAAGAAACATTTTTGTTACCATTTAGGAACATTATGATTTGCATAAAATTTTAGTGCAATTTTTAAATTTTAATGCAACAATTATACAAATTTGTATTGTTATCTTATTATTATTATCCTTCTCATACAAAATTTTCACTTTAAAATATTAATTTAATTTCAAGTTTTACGATTACTTATAAGATGACTACTTTCACCCGAATCACTATATTTGAGAAGAAACTTATCAACAATTAACATTTTTACATTCTTCCTTTTGGTCATAGCATTTACTTTAAAGGAGATTAAAACAATTTACATCAATGAATAACTGAAACAAAAATACTTAGCTTTTTATTTTTTTTAAAACGGAGACTCGAGGCAACGATTTTCTACCCCATTCCCAGCTGGCTCGCTAGACCGCTATCCCATCTGTCGAGTTCGAATCTCGTCACGTACACAATCTCTCCTCTGTAACAGACTTATATAAAAAAAATAATTAGAACAATTCGATTCGAAATTTGACACTCCTTCATATCCCCATTTTCATTGAAGTGTTGCAAATACAATAGACGCCACTGGTTTTACACTTTACATTATAATTCAAACTGAACAGGGACACTAAGAAAAACCAGAAATATGTTCCCCGTTCACCAGACTCTCAAAAAAATATTACACCTGGCTGAAGTGAAATCGACGTACACGCCAACAGAAAGATCAATTAAATTTTTCAGGGTGCCCATCTATGCCTCAGCGTTACCGACAGCCACTAAGTTGGGCGCCAATCTACGACGTGAAGTTCTGTTGCTCCCAACAGAACTCCTCGTCGCCACCAGTTTTGCTCAGTCGGAGAAGAATCGGACTCACCTTACTTCTACAATTCAAACTCAGGGTACTTCCGGTGTCGTGTACGCTGCACTTCAGCTGTCTCTCACTTTAACTTATTTTAAGTTGCAACAGTTCAATGACTAGGGTAATACAACGAAACATTATTTAGATGAAGGGGAATTTATTCAAATGAATTTTAAACAGAAATTAATAATGCCACAGAAGGTGACAATTTTTTATGAAGTATTTTTGGGAATTTTGCACATTGAAACCCTTTTTTTACAATAAATTGAGGTGAAGATTTAATTTACCACGCCTCGACATCAGCGCTAGCGGCCGCGTCATACAAGGATGGAAAAGACAGTGGAACTAAATACTTTTATACTACTGGGGGTGACGCAGCGCGGGTGTCGGTGCGTGGTAATCACATTCTGCAGATTAATGAACATCTGGGCAAAATTTCTATATCACATTTAAAACAATGAAGCTACAATAGTCTGGCACAAACACCGCTTCCGCAAGTGCTTAGCAATGTTCCTTTTTTCTAAAACAGCTCGACCTGATGCACATGTTCTTGTATTTACGGAGTCAGATAACACGCAGCTCGCTCCAGGCATGATGTGAAATTGATTATTAGAGAGAATTGGAATACCAGGCAAGTCGTGGTCTTCATTTTGCTGGCCTCGCATCTGAAGCAGGATTGCTCCCTTATGGGTCCAGAGAACAACCCCGCCCCGAGGCTTTGGGCTGCCGATGCAGATGATTACCGGAACATCACCTCTGCAGCTGCCCCCCAGGCGTTGCAATGGATTCACCTTTCACTCCATGCTGCGTCACCTGGCCATGGCGCGAAGCGCTCCCGTGGAAAAACCCTCTATTAAGACGAAAGACATTATTAACAACCAATCATGTAATTTCACATGTTATCTTTATGCCACTTCAAATTGCGTCTCTCGGAATGAGCTTACCTATTAACACGAGGGTTCACAGAAAGGTTCACATCTTGCGTGCTGAAGTGTCAGATTCCGAATGCGCCATTTTGTAATATCGTCCCCGCCGTTCGCGACCGCTGTGAAACTATCTGCAGTAGACCAAAGACATTATTTTGTTCCATAGAGTATTTGCGTTACCTACGCGGTTAGAAATCAATTTTTGGTGCAGATAGTTGGTGCGGGGATCGATAAATTCATTTCTTTAGAGGTTTCGCGAAGAGTAGCTTATATATATAGTAGTTTATATATATATTGATTAGCGTGGGATAGACATCTAACTATAATTTTAATTAATTTAAAATACAAATATTAAAGTCATTAAACCTTAACGATTTTTTTTGCCTCGTTCAGGAGTGAGGACACCGCGAAGAACCACGGAGAACCTCCCTCTACCTTCGGCCAGGAAGATCAGAACGCAACTGTTCCCCACCGGCGGACCTGAAAGCCATCTGTGGACAGTCAGCATCATGCAATGGGGACAGTTCTTGGCTCACGACATGTCTCTTCAGAAAGAAATTGACCAAGGTATTTATATTAGGCCTTTACCTTTATATTTGATCTTTATTCGAAGTTCTAATACGTGAAAAAACGGCTAAATGTTTTTTTACCATATTTTGCAGAAGCATGTCAAATTTATTGGCAACCTTTTAGAAAAAAAGTATTTTAGAGAATAAGACGTACCTGATCAAAACAATTTAAATCATTATTAGTTCGCTACAACATTATTTATATTTACTACATTAAATTTACTACATTTATATGTACATTAAATTATTAATGGACACGTAACTATCTGTTGTAAATGCCCTGGAGGGGGTTAATAAGTAAATAAATAAAATCAAAAAAATTAAAAACTCGCGCGCCGGTTTTTGAGTTTTTTGACATCTTTGTGTTTCACTAAAACTGTAAATATATTCTAATAGCCGTATCGCGTGAAAACATTTCGTCACTGACTCTTTTTTGTGCTATTATCTGTGATTTCCGTGAAAACTTTATTTAAAACATAATTCAGTCTCTTCATTTACGATTAAATATATTTTATGTTATTTGATAGTGTGAAGAATATTAGGTATTTTATTGCGTTCACGTGTTAGATTTTAGTTATTTTCGCATTTTATTTTGACTAGTGTTTCGTTTCAAATGAAAATGGCGTGAGTTCGTATCGCATACAAAACGTTAACTATTTCGATGAAATGGATTTGATTAAAGACGTGGACAGGAAAATTGAGAATAAGGGCAAGATTGCGAAAAAATATGGTACTGCCAAAAAAAAAATTTTATTAAAATTCACGATATAATTTATCCTTGAATAATTTTCATCATAGCTCGATTTTATTTCATATGAGTCCCTCTGAGTTAATTTTATGAGACCATAAGAGGCATCCTAATTTTTGTTGATTTTTCAGTGCAGAAAAGTGCCTTTAAGTGGTCCCCAAAATATGTTTGCTTTAATTTTGAATAATTTACACAATTAAGTATTCATCAGAACTCGCTAGAATGGTTCTCGCTCGAATAATAATCAACTTGATAAATCGTCCGAAGATACCGTGTTTTGTCAAAGCATAAAACTACAGCTCTGTCGCCCACCTTAGGTATTTTCTCAGTCAACCGACGTATGCGCACCAGCGTACTATAACGCCGGCCGCACACTGGATGCGTTTTCGTACGAAATTGAGTAGTACGTATACGTACGAATACGCAAGTACATTCCTGACCTTCGAAGTAGTATTGAACATCGCACACTGTACACGATTTAGATTTGCGTGTGCGCACGTATGGATGCGACGTCCGACACGATCCGGATTTGTTCGGAAATTTTTGCGATTTTACGATGGATATTGAAAATTTTGTCAATTTGACACATGACCACAAATGTTTGTGGGACTAAAGTGATTGAACTACGTGACCGTCAGCGCAGATCATGGCGGAGAATCTCTAAAGAACTAAAAAAAAACACCTCTAAGTTAAATAATTTGATTTAATGAAGGTGAGGTATATATAATTATGTACTTCGAACAAAAAAACTTTTAAATATTTCCCCGATGTTATAAGCTCTCGTTGCACTTCGATTCTCCCCAGCATTTGTGAATCTATTAGACAGATTGTCATGAAATTTGTCATTATTTACGTCTACCATAATGGAGTTTTCGAGAAGATACAGATTATTCATTTGGCACAAACGTTATTGGAGAAATGCGAAAAGTTACTGATCGTGACCAGCGCAAGACGCAATTTATGTGCGCGCTTAATACGTACGAATATAATCGTACGAATTCGTACGTAATAATTCGTACCCAAAGTGCGGCTAGCCTAACGCTCTCAATATGCACGACCCATCTCAGCTCTTCCGGGTATTTTCAGACTCTTCTCGATATTGCTAGATTGACCGGGAACTAGAATTCCGGAATATTCTAGATTGTTCTGGAATGTTTTTGCTGTATCAATATTTACCGGCAAACCGGTTTACTGAAAACTGATAATTCACGTCTAGATTTGCATGTTAAGTCCCGCATAAGAAACCCTCTGGAGCAAATTTGGTCCAACAGCTCCTTAGCAATGTTAATGCGATGCTGTTTTTGGTCGAAATTGAGCAATTTTGGTACGAATTTCGCGGCGACCCGTCTCATGCCCAAATCATTGGTAAAAATCAAATGGCACGAGCCAATCGGTATGTTTAGGTCCTCAGCAACTTATCTAATGGTGATTCGACGATTGGCCAAAACTATTTTTTTCACTTCATCAATGTCTGATGTTAACGTGCTCGGGCTTCCGGCACGCTCTTCGTTGTTCACATCTTCTCGGCCCTCTGAGAACATTTTGTACTACCGATAAACGTAGCTTCGGTCCAAGGTAGCTTCACCATATGCCACAGTCAACATTCGGAATGCGTCCGCGCACTTAATTTTGTTTTTCACACAAAATTTGGTACAGATTCTTTGATCCATTTTTTGGAATAGGCAAAAATCGAAGACGAGCCAAAACACATGCAAGCAAAGCAGCTGTCAAAAATTAACTGAATTAAAATTATCAAAAAATCAAAATGGCCGAACTTATTTGCATAAGTGAGAGACATGAGTACCAACATAACGCCACAAAAAAATCGAAAATCGAATATACGTAACCCGCGGAAACTCAAAATTCGCGATACTTTTTGAACAGACCTCCTGTAACAACCGCAACACAACCGTAACATTCGTCCTTAAATTTGCCATTTTAATGTCACTCTGTATCAATAATTGTTACTAATATAATTTTGTTTGCTTGTTCGCTAATTGCACTACATACACCATATCGCTATGCACGTCATGTGCTTATGTCGTTCGCAATCGAAGAGGGTAATTTCACTTTTTTTTAATGACCGTGGGGCCACGTCGGACCTGTGCGACAGACAATGACAGGGGCCGGAGTGCCACTGTCGGATATACGCGACAGGCACAAAATTAATTATTTCTCGACGGCCGCGTATCGAATTTGAAAAACGTGCTTTCTTCTCAGTAGAGAAATCCCGTGGTGACCTGTCGTTCCATTTTCAACTCAAAAACATCGCGGATTATATTTTAAATCAACAATCAAAACAGAAGTTTTTCTGCCGACAAAATCATAAAGAATATTTGTAGATGGCGCCCCGATCGCGTGTTGCGCATTCGAAATTCAAATATTCCGTCATTCAAGGTCACGCACGCACGGGAAATACAATTTATTTTTTTCGATTTTCGATTTATTTGTACACGTATACACAAATATATACGATATGTTTTGCGATATTTGTCAGTTTTTCTTGGTTTATGATTCAATTGAATACTAACAGTGATTTATTAACAAAAATACCGCAATTTTGTTGCGTTTATTTGAAATATGTGTTTGTGTGAAAGCGCAATTTTGTTGCGTTTATTTGAAATATGTGTGTGTCGAAAGTGTATCATATTTATGTGTTATGAGTGCGATGTCCCGTTGTGTGCCGTGCCGTGCAACAAAATATACCACACAGAAGAAGATTACTAGGTTAGCACCAAATAATAATACTAGTATTGTCTCTAATAAACAAATAAAAATAAATAATTATTTTTCGTATAATTTGCATTCCGACAATTACGATAAATTAATATGAATGTGTGTGTGTTTTTTTTTTAGTATACGCATGTTTTCATGGTTTTTTCGTAAAAAGAAAAATCACAAAAAATTCAGAATATCTTTGGCCTTGTTGATTTACTTTTATCTATGTTTTTTTGGCCCTCAACAAGTTAAATAGAAAAATCTTAACTTTGGTTTAGAAAATACGTTTATGAAAAGATTTTCTTTAAAAATGTATATTAACATTAAACATCGATTTTGAAAATCAAGATTTTAAACTCCCGCCAAAACGCGTATTTTCGCAAGTGACGTTTGGCATGTCTTTTATGTCATCTGACGTGTAACACGTAACGGAAAATTCGCGTATTTAGACGTTCATTCGTTTTTTTTTATAAAACAAGCCGTCCTCTTTGTCAGGGAAAAGTTTTTTAGATGTTATATGGTACCCAAATGCAGAAATTCATTCCTGAAAACTGAAAAATGAATCCAACATTGTCAATTTTCGGTAAGTTATCGGATTTTCCTTGTGAAAATCCGTCCTCCATTATTTTAACAGATAGTTATTTTATTAAATAGGTCTCAAATACGGCAAAATGCATAAAAAAACATGCAAACACCAGTAAAAACAAAGCGGGACGAACGGTTACCATATAAACGAAACAAATTACAGTGACAAACACCATAGATCACGTATGTTTTGTCTATAATTCTAGCCAAACAACGTCACGACCAATCACATCGCGTTTTAATGGAATCGTATTTTTTAAGATTTTTATTATAAAAATTATGAATGAAAACATTATCCCATACCATCCATACCGAGTTATATTTTCATAAATATCTATAAAATGTGAAATTACCCTATTGCATCGATACTTTGAGGAATATACATGTAATTGAGTTATTAGGTTGTTATCGAATCATTGAATTAAGTAATATATTATTGTTTGACATGGTTTGTATTGTCGCGGCTTATACACTGGAAATTAATTATCAATTTATTATGTTAATAAATAAATAATTAACAGTACATTAATTTAATCTGAGCACCGTTCTTAAATTTACATTAACTGTTCTAGAATATTTCACAAAGCCATGCACTAATTTGTCAATTCGCACGTTTGGTACTCTCTTTATTTATTGTCGCTGGTCGCACACTGAATCGCTGAATCGCCGCTGATTTATATGGAATCGCCGAACTTTCACAATAAACAACAATTCTCCGCGCGCGCGCCCTCTCGCCTTTTATACAATACGTTGATTTCGCGATGCCTCAGAGCGTTCTAATAGTTACTTCATATTTCTAGTGATTATGAGAATAGCCCAGTTGATTCTAGATTCATATGTACCATTCGAGAGACTTCGATGATGCGCAGTTACACTCTCATAAGTATTTTTAAATTAGTATTCTGATAGTGTCTAAAAAAAAGTCAGATCTGTGCCACTTCTGATTGTTTGTGTATCGTCATATTGAAAACTTTTGTTTCCTTATACACACATTATACTCACCATACTTAAATTATGGTTTCCAGGCGTCAAATGCTGCACCAATGATGGACAAGTGATAGAAACTACCAACAGGTTCTGTTTCCCCATAGAGATTCCTCTCGATGACCCCACAATAGGTAAAGCCGGTATCAAGTGCATGAATTTCGTTAGGACTGTGACCGATAAGGACATGGGATGCTCGGATACGGATAGCCCAGCCCAACAGGTGAGTTTTTTTATTTTTAATATGGTATCACTATTTCTTAGATTTGTTTGTTGTATCGCGTCATTTTTTCTTTTATTTTATTTAGAATTTTCACAGCTTTCTCTTTTTAAGATTATTTAAAATCGCTTGATACAGAGCCAACTCGCCGCTGTGTTAGGTATCTACCCATATACAAATGTAATCAAACGATTAATTTTAATGATAATACAATAAATATGTAATGTTAGAAAAATAGTAACTATCGCTGCCCAGGCCGAATCATTAGTTGTTCTTTTGGTTATGATCACGAGTAGAATCGCCTTTATTAAATGAAATATTTTCCGTATCATATAGTGCGGAAAACATACCCATGTGAGCAAACTCCAAATAATAATCGACACACGCGTTTTTTAGGAAAATATTCATTGCAACTGCTTAAGTCGATCACTTTTAGAAGCGAAAATTATTTTTAAATCGGTCAGTTTTTTTACAATTTATGTGTCAAAAGAAAAAAAAGCCTGTTATTTTTAACGCCTCTTATACAGTTGACAATTTTCCAACTTTAATAAACTAAAAAAATCCTTTTTAAAAATACTATACCAAAGTCGCCGCTGAATTTCGATCCGTTTTCTGCACGATTGCCTTAATTATGTCGAAATCCGACATTACGTACAAACAACACAGGTGTGGGGGCAACGCCCGCATAGCGTCAGCAATTCACACACAGCGTTCAGTACGGTAATTCCACCGTAACTGGGAGCGATGACGTGAGAACATTGGACTACAAAAATTTCCATTGTCCAATTGTTTTTGTACTTCCAATCGTGAGCCAGAAATTGAAAGTCCATGGTCAGCAATAAGATTTTTCGACTGGAGGGAAAACGATCATTTGATCGTTGACCACTGACTCTTTATTTAGCCGGGTACCTATATAAATTGTACTCCTCGACATTTCATCACTCACTCGGACAATCAGTCAGTCTAGTTTTGCTTCCTTATCTGTATACTTTCACTAGCTCCCGGAGCTTAACTCTAGGAGAAATAAACGTCAATAGTACGATCGATCACTTTTTCACTCCACGACCTATGAATCTTCCTTAAATAAATATTATTGTGCGAAATCCTAGACATCGCCTTAATACACTTTAAGAGAAAATCGACAATAATCAAATTATCATGGCGCCCAATATTACATTGTCTCTTGCCCCAACATTATTATTAATGTTGCAATAATCTAAAGATTGCAGAAAATGCTCCTATTTTTTTTCTACCGAGCTGGTCAACACAGAAATCTTCACAGCTACGTGGAGTAGTGTCATTGAAAATAAAATTAAAATAAAATAAAAAATTATCATGGACATATAGACAGTATTGAGCGTATCCAACGCAAATTTCTCAAATACATTAAATACACGATAGCATACTAATACAAAACATAGAATACAATATTACCTATTAAAGAGACAGAATTTACTCACCTTATATAATAAAAGAAAAATTTGTGATACTGTTCATCTTTACAAAATTTTAAATAATATGTTGGACAGCCCTGACCTTGTAGCGTGTATCAAGCATAATAACCCGTCCTTGTAAGGACGGGTTATTATGCTTGATACACGCTCTCGACTCGACTCGACAAATTGTCAAATTTCATTGCCAAAATTCCAGAACGAATTACCAGTCAAATGCCGTAATTAGCAGAATATTAAAGACTGGTAATGAATTTGGCTATATGGTTGATGTTTTCAATGGCAGTCTAGTGAAAATAAAGTTTATATTTAAAGAGACAATACTATTTCATTACTAACTGCTGTTAATATACATATGTTTATGTTTATGTTAATTTGTATAGCGCCATTTCTGCGTAAGAGACGCTTAAAGGGCGCTTTATATGTGCGACATCCTGTGATGAATCACCTGTTTCTATAGATTTTTTTTTTTTATTATTTTTATTTTTAATTCTAAGATGATTTAAATGCTACGCGGGAAAAATTGAGCTTAACCCACCTTGCGGAGTATTGGAGCTACAAAAAATTTGGGAATGATGAAACGCTAGTATTGGGAGGGAGTTAGTAGCGATTGATCGGATATAGGCTACGGGCAGTTACTATTCAATTCTTATAAATCATATTAATCTTGTGGTGGAGGCTAGAATTATAGGTAAAGCCGTGTTTGGTACAAATGGTTGACGATCGATGCGGTCCGAGCGGTCCACATGTGTTCCCCATAAAAATATACCGAACACGGTTTTCAGAGATTTGGATCGCGGTTATTGCGTTTTGGACTATTAAAAAACCGATTAACGTCTACTCCAAGGTGACGATGATATTGACATTTCCACGAGGTTTCTGAAATATGGGCTTTTTTACTGGATTTTTGAGACCGTTTAAATGTCATTAATCGTCTTCTTAAGTGGATTCCCGTGCAACAGAGATGCGGAATATAAGCAAAAGTAAGGAAGGCAGGTCCTAATCAGTGAGATGGCGAGAGAAAGCGCCACATAAATAATTTAAACAAATTTAAAAAAATTAAAAAATTAAATAATTTAAAAAAAACAATAAACAAAGCCGCGAAGCACAGATTAAACGTATACGATGTACCAGAGGGGTGACCTTAACTGAGCGAATAATGATTTATTTTCGTTTCGCGGGAGTCGGATAACATAGGCAGATAGGAAAGTTAACTATAATTCCATTATATTTATCTGTAGACTAACGCTCTTCAGGCTTTTACAACAGATAGGTAATTGCGCAATGACGGTATATATAGTCAGAAAAGGGATAACGATAACGTGTAAGCATATTAATGGCACGACAAGAAAAGAATATACTCAAATATAGATACAATATATTAACTATGTAATCACTACAAACCTGTCCGACATTAGCGTAGTCTCATCAGAACGGACGAGTATACGATTGGCTATTCTAGCTCAGATTCACCGGGTTTGGTAGTAATAACCCACAAAACATAATTGGAACAAGTGTATCCAGATAAGAATATTGTAAATAAAATAATATGAATTTGCGGCCCATATACACATGTAATAAAAGGATAAAGCGTATGGGGATCTTATAGATGGATGGATAAATGAAACAAATATAATTGGGAGTAAATGTAATATAACGCGAAGAAGCAAGTATATAAATACCAAAAACATAGGAGAACATAGTGTGATAGAAATTCAAAGACGGGAGGAACAATAATATGAAGTGGAACGGATATAGCAAGAGCATGTAATAATGATATACGTACAAATACAGACAACTACTTGAGACCGATTCGACAGATACTAGCAATCTTTCAACACACCTCTAAGAACATGGTGAGTAGTATATAGTTATCAGCGGAGGCGTCCAGTACCTTGGCAATAAATAAGCACTGAATTGATCCGACGCCTTGCCTGCTGCACTGGAGGTTTATTTATTTATTTATTTTCATTTATTGGTTTTCTTACAGCCATATAATTAATCAATCTTGAAAAAAAACAATAATTGATGTACAGAGGTTTGGGCCAATTACAAGAAAACACATATATACAATCGATAAAAGAAATAAGAAAAAACATGTCCAATGGTGGGGTTGTGTGAGTGTGTGTATTTGTGTGTTTAATAATTTATTTATTTATTTTGTTTTGGGAAAATTAACAGCAAAACAATCTAAAAAAAATTCCACTGAATTTAAAAATTTACTTTAACTTACATTAATAGTTTATTGTATTATAGCGAATAGTACTCTCCCAGTATTATATTGTTCGAGAATATTCACTGTTTATGTAACATAGTTATTTTGTGGATCAATCTTACTGCCAATAAAAATAATAATAAATGGTTACAAATTAATATATAGACGACATGGCTACGTGAGCCCTGGGTACAACCGGAGAACTTCAATGTTTAAATTCCGCAACGGAGGGACCTGATACGTCCCTGTGCGCGGGGTGCCGCGGGCGTAAGACAGGATTCATTGGGTGATCCACGAGAAAAGATCGCCCAAAATTAATTTAAAATTAGGTAATTTAAAATTAGTACCTTTGGATGATTGTTATATCTAGGTATGCAGTGTGTACATGGTGAGTATAGGGAAATTGATCCCATGATATAGCGGCCAAGAATCGTTAAATTTCCGATAAAGACGAGTGAAAATACGAGGGAACGGGACATTATAATGGTAGATAGTGAAGAAACATCAACTATGATTAGGGGTGTACCCGATAGATTGTGATTACGGTTGATCAAACGACAATATGGACTGAACTTAGAAATTAAATATTAAAAATTAATTATCGCGCTTGCGAAGCGAATTTAAATCGTCCGAAGCCACCGTAAGATAGGGACAGAAACAGAAAGGTGGAGCCAACTGACGGCTATGAGTGGTTTCAGGGTTGTGGATCGCCAAAATAGACCTTAGTAGGCGGAATTCTGATATCAGGGATGGCATAGATTAGTGAAACCAAAGAGGCTGGATATGGGCCCTTTTCCCGCGAGGGGGGTTTTAAAATGCCAAGACAGTGCAGTTTTTGGGCAGTCGGTGTGGACATCTACGGGGGTGCGAAATCCGCGTCGGTTGTTTTTTGAGTGATAGTTACCGTGAGTGATAGTTACCGTCGACTTAGAGTGTCCCAGTGTTTGAAAATTATAGTTTAGCTTCAAGTGAAAGTGGTGCACGGGTAATTATAGTCTTCGACATTGTTGATTGCTCACGATAAAAGAAAAGGGGGGTACGGTTTGATTTTATTTTATAAAGGGTAATTAATTTGGCATATTAGAACTTCGGAAATTACTGCGCTTTATTAAGTTGATTAGTCCGGCATATATAGAACTGATATTTGTAGATCTCCGGAAACTAGCTGTGCGTTATAAAGATATCTATTTTATGCTAAACACGCGGGAAATTGTTAATAAGTCTTATAAAAATACCTATCTTATGCTAAATACGCAAGGTCCTGTTAAAAGGGTTTTAACTCAGAGTACGGGTTTGATTTTATTTATAAAGGTAATTAATTTGGCACATCAGAACTTCGGAAATCACTACGTTCTATAAAGTTAATTATTTTTATCGTCTTACTAGGTTCACAGAATAATATTCGCAGAATTTCAGGAACCGCTAGAGTTCAAATTTAGTTAATTTTTCGTTTTACTAAGTATACAGGAATAGTATTGGCGGATCTCCGGAAACTAGCTGTGCGTTATAAAGATACCTATTTTATGCTAAACACGCGGGAAATTGTTAAAAGATAAAAGAGTTGTTACAAACAGATTCGATTTTAAATAAGTCTTATAAAAATACCTATCTTTTGCTAAATACGCGAGGTCTCATTTTAATTTTTACATTTGTAAGGCATATAATATTTCGTTATATGAAATGTTTCGATTAGACCGGATTTATTTTAGTTATTGAAAGAATATTTAGTTTATTTTAATAATTTTTTTTTGTTTATGTTTAATAGTAAGAGTCCGTTAAAATTATAGCGAATAAATTCCGGGATTAAAAATACGTCTTGTGAAAAATATATAGCTGTCCTCGCGGGGTTTCAGATTTAGCCTATAATAATCTAGATTTTCATTTCGTTTAAAATTATATAGAGTAATTCCGTGGAGATCGGGGTTTATTTACAATTTCACAGATGTTTAAATTCCATTATTCTAGAAAATTATATAAAATAATCTCGTGAGAATCGGGGTTTATTTACAATTTCACAGATGTATAAATTCTAATATTCTAGAAAATTATATAAAATAATCTCGTGAGAATCGGGGCTTATTTACAATTTTACAGATGTATAAAATTTCATTATTCTAAAAAATTATATAAAATAATCTCGTGAGGGTCGGGGTTTATTTACGGTTTTACCGATGTACAAGTTTCACTATTTTATAAAGTATATAAAATTGCTTTCGTTCGGCCCGGGTTATCTTATATTATATAGAAAAACATAGATCTCGCGCTATCAAAACATATAAAACGTTTCGGCCGGGATTGTTTTGCGCGTTGGGGAAAGTATATAAGATAAAAATAAGTTTAATTTGGTTCGGGTTATTTTATATTTTATGAAAGATATTTGCCTCGCGGACTTAAACTATGAAAAAAAATGTTTCAATTAGTTCTGGTTATACTTTAGGAGTGATGTAAACTTCGCGGTTGTGATCCTATATAAAAATCACATTAGTATAATTCGGGTTACTTTGTATTGTACGAAAACGTAAATCTCGCGTATAAAAACGCGTATAAAAAAAAAACGTATATCATGTATTCAAACATATAAAAACTTCTAGTACATTGTTTCGATAGACCGGGGTTGTATTATACTTATAAAGATGTTGTAGGGCCTCGTTATATTGAAAATATATAAAAACCGCCTGGGGCCGGGTCTTCTTATTTATAAACTATATAAGATTTCGTTGCATTTAGTTATACAAAATGCTTTCGTTCGAGAATTCGCGTTTCATTTAATAAATATGAAACATATAGATTTCGGTTAGAACTATTTTAAAATGTGTCGTTTAGAAATTCGCGTCTTGTATTATAAATGTGAAACTTCATATATTATATTCGTTTTGAGCTAAAACATATGAACATAGAAACACTACAGTTCTGAACGCTATTTTGTTTACTATGCCTAGGACATTCTTGCGGTGTATTAGACTTGATGGTAAAATTTAAACTCTTACTCTGTTTAAAATATACGTAGTGTCTCCGCCTAGATTGGCTTCACGATATACTTTATGAAATTTGTAAGTTCCGCTGTCCTAAAATTATATAAAATTACCTTCGTTTAGATCGGGTTATATCATATTCCTCGCGGAACGCGTAAACCTCGTTGTCCTGAAACTAAATAAGGATGTTTCACCTAGACCGGGTTCATTTTACATTTTAGGAAGAATATAAATCCCGCGTCTTTCACTACATAAAATGGTTTCGGTAAGATTGGGGTTGTTTATACTCGGTGACCCGGGTAAGTACGGATGCGTAAGACGGAAATAAGGACCATGTTGCAGTATTATTAAGATATATGAATACTTACAATTGTCGAGCTAGAGTCTAATTCCGGTATCTCGAGGAATATAAATTTAAAGAAAAGAAAATAATGTCTAGTTTCGGTTTGATTAAAGTATATACACCGTATAGTTGCAGAGGCTGGATACTAAGCCCCAGCTACGGAAACTTATAAACGCGTAATGGCAGGATCAAAGGTTAGGCCGCGATCTATAGTTAATTAGGGGCCTGTGAATCGTATGCGCGTGCAAGGCAAGTGTCCGTAATCCTTAGGTATAAAGTGAGGTACATGAAGTGAAACTACGATGCACTGGACTGGATATAATCGGCGGCAGATGGGTAAGTCATGTCATCCTCTTTCCGTTTTGAGATTGTAACGATATATAAAGGTGGCGTGAATGGTCTCGGGTTCGACACCCCAGACAGAGACGGAAGAAGCGCCGACAGTGAAAGCTAACCCCTGTACCGTAAACTTACATATGTTTATCCACAGGTGTTTGCTTGTCGAATCCGTACTGACCATAAATGGGGCGAATTAATTTGCCAAATTAACCCTTCTCTGCATGTGTGTGAACTTCCAGGGATCGGGCGGCTCGTGTGCTCGACGCCGAACTTATTTATTTACTTCTATTTATTTATTTAATTGATTGATTGATTGAATAATTAATTAATTAATTAGGTATTTATTTGTCTATTCATATATATATTTATTTATTTGTTTATCTATTTATTTTTCATTCATTCATTTATTTATTCATCTATTTATAAATTATTTATTTATCTATTTATTTATTTAATTGATTGATTGATTGATTGATTAGTTAATTAATTATATATTTATTTATTCATTTACTTGTCTGATTGACTGATTTATTAATTAATTAATAATATATTTATTTATTTATTCATTTGTTTATTTACTTATTAATTTATTAATTGATTAATTTATTAATTAATTTAATTATTTATTTATCAATTTATTTATTTATATATTTATTTATTTACGTACTCATACGTCTGTGCATCGTCGGGGGGGGGGGGGGGGATAGTCAGATCAGCATCGCCACCGTCATCATCACCGAATGCCGTGTCCCAACTATATACCACGCGCCAAATTACATCACCGTCACTGAACGCCGCGTTCCGATTACACACTACTCGCTATGTTACGTCGTCGCCACCGATCGCCGCGTTTCAGCTATATATCGCCAGGAAACATTTCAATAGCATCATCATCATCATCATCATTAGCAGTGTCCCAGTTATATATAGTCAGGAGGCGTTTCGATAGTATCATCATCATTAGCGGTGTTTCAGCTGTATATCGTCAGGAGGCGTTTCGATAGTATCATCATCATCATCACTAGAGGTGGACCAGCTATATATAGTCAGGAAGCGTTTCGATAGTATCATCATCATCATTAGCGGTGTTTCAGCTATATATCGCCAGGAAACGAGCATCATCATCACTAGCGGTGGACCAGCTATATATAGTCAAGAAGCGTTTCGATAGTATCATCATCATCATCATCATTAGCGGTGTTCCAGTTATATATCGCCAGGAGACGTTCCCATAGTATCATCATCATCATCATCATTAGCAGTGTCCCAGTCATATATAGTCAGGAGGCGTTTCGATAGTATCATCATCATCATCATCATTAGCGGTGTTTCAGCTATATATCGCCAGGAAACGTTTCGAAAGCATCATCATCATCATCATCACTAGCGGTGGACCAGCTATATATAGTCAGGAGGCGTTTCGATAGTATCATCATCATCATTAGCGGTGTTTCAGCTATACATCGTCAGGAGACGTTACGATAGTATCATCATCATCATCATCATCACTAGCGGTGGTTCAGCTATATATCATCAGGAGACGTTCCGATAGTGACAACATCATCTCCGTCAGCGATGGCAGGGTTCCAGTTACACATCAGTCGGAGAAAATTAGGCAGATCCCATCATCATCGATGGCAGGATTCTAGCTGTACACCATTTGGAGAAAATACACCGACATCCCTGGCCAGGGGCTAGGCATATCCCTACTGTCCAGATCCACCTTTCCATCTACTAATACGAGGGGTCATGGCCTCGTGAAACCACATGGCAACCAACCATTACAAGTATTTATTTATGTATTGTATATGTATGTATATGTATGTATATTATATTTTATTAGTATGTATCTATTCGTACGTAGTGTATGAGGGGGCTCTTCACGGGTGGCACAACACCCGTGCGGATGTCTTCCCTCGTCTGGAATGGATTGAACGTATTGATGCATACCAGATTATAATAAGTACTACCTGGGAGGGTGGTTGCAGTCACTGTAGTGTCGCGAATGGCCAATGGGCTGCAGTTGCTCACAGGCGAGGGTTGGGGAGCCTAGGAAACTCCCCCTCCCCACTCGCATATTTTTGACTTGACAGGTGGCCCGGGACCATCTTTACAGTAGCTTCAGTATATATACCGTAGTTTAACTTAGTTTAACCTGGAGGAGTTGGAATTCGGGGGGCAAACTGGCTCTGAGCCCGGACGCCAGACACTGACGCGAGGGATGGTGCGGTACTTTGCACAGAAGAGGCCCAACATGAAAAGGCGCATCCAGGCTCAGGTCAACGTATCCGGAACTCGTGTCGGGAGAAGGAGGATGGGATCAGTCACCGATGAGCCTTTGGGTATGGAGGGGCCGAATTTAAAGCAAACACATTTTCCGCGTACACATACATTTACACATACCTTCCACAACCCCCTTTATCCATTAGAACCCAACGTACCACTAGAATGAGACATAGGGCCAGATACAGGTGACGGAACTTAGGCCGGCTAGTAAGTAAACGCAACAAGGTAATTGATATAAAAATAATGCAGAGTAAATATAAAAGATCGTAAGGAATAAGCACAGCGAGATAACGGCGGAAGATAAAATTATTAACCAGCGAGGGCGTCGAAAACGGAATCATCCATAGGGGCGGTTACGAGGGACTTGAGGGCTTTCAGGGGATCTATGTACTCCATATGTGCATGCGCATGTGATAACGGCACGTTACTAACCTTTCCAGTGGAAGGCGGCCGATCCCATACAGGTAGGACCATGGGGGATCGAGCGGAGAGGGCGTGGGAGCAGAGGATCGCGCACTCTGGAAGCGCAGCTACACCAGATGCAGTGGTTTCAGTCCGTAGGAATGATAGGTAAATAATATAGGGCCACGGAACATAGTATGTTTAGCAATTGCACCGTAGGGCTTAATTGACGTGCTAGGTAGTTTTGTTTGCGTTTTCCATGAACATTCACGAACTTCATACCCCAGTATTTAATTTAAGTTTAGCTTGCGTTAGGGTTACCACAAAACCAATTCATCCCCTATAGTTCGAAACAAAAAATTACACAACGTGAACTGGGGAGGTCTTGAATAAAGCGAGGGTGTTTGGAAATACTACGTTAAAAACCGTAGAGCCTTCGCCCGACGTAGATAGATAGCTTGTTTGCCTCTAACAAGGCGTAAACTCAGTTAGGAGTAGGATCGAGCTGTAAGGCGAAGAAGAGGATCCATCACAAGGTGTAGGAGAATCCTGCTTTGGAATACCCTCTGAGAGACATGGAACAGATCTATATGCACAGTAATATTTTTCAGCATACCAACAGGCATAACCATTGGCAGGTTGGTCCTGTATATTGGAATGTGAAACAATCTATGCTGACGCTCTCTTAGATAATTATCGGGAACATACAAACCAATGCTCCGCATAAATTCAGGATAGCCGATCATACCGCGCAACAATCGATAAAAATGCCTAATCAGATACACTTTCCTTCTTGTCTCTAAACTGTTGTAGCCAAGCGTACCCTGGAGGAACTCGGTTGGGTAAAGCCAAGGATAATGCCCGTACTCTCTCATATAGAGATATCTTAGAAACTTTTTTTGTACTTTTCTACCATCAGTGAGCACTCTCGAGTCTACTTCGCACCAACGAGTTGTAAAGAGTACTCAGTACTCGGGTATTTTAGACAACCCTGGCTGTACGCAGAAAAAATCATAAAATATCGATGAGATGTGTATATTTTTGTTTATTGAAAAGGGTCTCATATTTGTCATGTTTACCCAAATGCTGTATACATATATAAATATGGTATTGTGGCACGGGAGGGAACGATGGCTGCCCATAGTCATCATGAAATAAAATTGCGAACAGTCCAATATCCGATTTTAAATTGCCTTTTGCGCTGCGGCGTTTTGCTCCCGTTTCCGTTGTATTAATAGACATATCGATTTCTAAATGTCCCGCGCTTTCTAGTGAATACCAAACAGTTAACTTGTTTATCGACCGCTCGTATCGGGCGGGCAGGCCGCGCGTGCTGCCGCTCGCCAAGCCGGGCATCCGTGGGAGCGCATCTAATTGTGCTCGCATTTGGTCAACGGTGATTTTGGTTACCGTGTCCCAAAATTCATTATTCGATATTTCGAACTCCCACGAGGTGCAACTGAAAAATACATTTGACTAAAAGTCGTGTATTCGAGAGAACAATTTCAAAATTTAATCATCCTTAAAATAATACTAGGCATGTTCAAAAAATAGCCAACCTTTCGTCGGCAGAAATACATTTATTCATACACACTAAACCCAGTTACAATAAACCCCTATGGTTGTACGTCCAGGAGCGATATCGAAGATATCGAAAGACTGTGATATATCAAAGTTAGGATTGTAAGGTATCTTATGTCCTATGGTGCGGATAGTGGACTTTAAATTCAAAAGAGGGATAAACAATCAATGCCATTGATCAGTGGCGATAGAGACACATGATGTGTATACCATGGATAGCGAGATGCATAAATGTCTCTATTACAAGAACTAAAAATCAGGGTGAGACACTCAAACACTTGTCTGAGATGAATTCTCTAATTGTTTGGACCTCTTGCTAGAATACAGCCTGAAGAAGCTTGTTGTGGTGAGCCACGTTGAGGACCAAAGAGGAAGAGGCAGATCAGCTAATCATTAAACCTACCAAGTGAATAAAGCTACATAAACTTATCTTGTTACAACGCTTAATCTTTAGGATGCCGGGAGAGATGGAGGAGAATAGTCTAGGGGATGAGAGATCACGAACATCATGGGTCCTTACTTTAATCTCCGATAAATAAGTCCGATTAAAAAGCCACATACTTAAAACAGCGCTCCTGCTATTTTTGGAAGCATTTCTGTTATTTTTAACCCGGAGAATAGTCGAAAATCACACAGTAAATAAGGAAGCTTGACAAACTAGGGGGTTCCTGTGTTTGATCAATTAAACCTGAATTGGATGCATAAAAATGGGGTGCATTATCGGAGTGGAGCAGTTCTATTGTTAGTGGCTTCGAGAAGTATTTTAAGGAAACTCACAATAAGCCTAAATCCTTTGTCGAAAATAAATGTATCGATCTAATGCTTGTCGCTAATTCTATGACTATGATACAATAGTCCTGCATGACCAAAGTTAGTATTGGCCTATCGGGACGCAATTCACTCCACTGATTCCGCGCTTTTATCCGTGAGATGCTTACAGCGTCGCTCTCAAACGTCCTGGTGGAATTCTCAGAATCGCTGCACGTACCCTTGTTTAGGAGTCGGGACGTGGTTGATTGTTTACAATGCAACCCGGGAATCCTCTGCATGATTCCAGGCAGATCCTACGCGGATCACTGTCTTCTCATCAGTTC
>JADDOH010001258.1:0-21118 GCA_016648135.1 Agrypnia vestita
GTAATATGATCTCCGCGACATCAACACCACTGCTGACGGCACGGGCGTAACTGAATTTGAAGCTACTGAGATGACCGGCCTGCAGTCAGGCCGGCGGCAAGTTACACCCGGTGTGGCGGAGGAGGGGTGGCAAGGCGGCAGGTTGCCCGCGTGGGCGAGTCGGCAGGGCGGCAGACGGCACATGTTGCTGGAGTCCCAGAGCATGCCCTTCGGAACATTTCCAGGGACAGAGGCTGACAGAGATAGTCACCACGAAGGAGACTAACGGGGTACGTACGCAAAGCGGATGATCTATACGACTAGATCAAGGTGGAAATTCGCGGACAGAGTTAACACTTAATGTAGGAGAGATATTTATAACTATATACTCTGTTTGCTTACGAGCATAATTTGACCGCGGTCGCCCCTGGACTGGCGAGGGGCGCTAGAGACGCTGCACATGTCTGTTTGAAACAAAACATGCGGAAGATTTTGGAATGACGAGGGGTAGCTAATCCGCGGAGTAGGGGACAATTGTAAGAGAAAGCGGCCGAAATGGTTCAAACCAGATGTTTGTTTTTAAACGCAACGGGTCTGGAGTTGACAGAAGGAATCGCGCGGAGAAAAGATTTTCGATACAGTTTGATTTTAAGATATAATATGTCCTGGGAATTTCGAGTTGAAGTTCATCACAAACATGCCCTAGCGGTATTCACAAGAAGATCAAAACACAACCCAATTCTCTTCCATAAAGATTGTGTATATTTAATTTCTTTTTTAAAATTCCTTAAAATTTTTGTTACTTGATTTTTTAAGTGTCTGATAAATTCTTTAATGAAATTTTTGGTGGATGTACTAGTGTTTTCGAAAAATAAACTTTGATGCAGAGTATTGTTATATGGTTATATTATACATTCATAAATTGGCTGCGCGTAGCGTCTTCTAAGCGTTAGTGACGGACATTGCTACATAGATAGTTATGTACATATTTTGGTTATTAAGTGAAAAAGTCATATTTTAATTAAGTAAAATAATTAAGTAGCCGCTTATTATATCAAGACACAAATAACGAACGGATCTGATCTAATCATGATATAAGATTGGACTCAAGGAAAGGGATGGCCGTGAGAAGGAGGAAGGGTTGTGAGTATTTAACGCAGGATCATAAAGAGTGCAGAAACTTTGCACTATTTGTAATGCATGGCATTCAATTTAATATGGAATGGGTGACGTTTTTATCTAGATAATGGAGTAGGGTGGTGGTGCCTATATTATTTTAACTCCGTAAAAGTTGGGAAGGCTATTTAATTGGATAATTTCGAAAGGTAGGCATATTTCTTTTCAGATAGAATACTCTCACATTGTAAAAGCCACGTGTTTTCGTATGAAATATACTATTGTACAAGTACTTTATATCAAATAAATTAACGTGGCAAAAAATTCCTTACTATTTCATTTAAAGTTTTTCTTAGAAGTAAAATAAAAAGATAATTTTGATGAAGCGTTCTAAGGGCGCATAAAATATTTGTAAAGAGGAGTTAATATTTAGTCATTCCATTTTATAATAAAATTGATTCCTCGATTCGATACGCCACAACTTGAATCTATTGAAAATAAATTTGTGATATTCTCAATGGCTTGAGACAAGTTGATTTCGCAGAATAAAAATAGCAACTGGTTTGATATGAAATATATTATTATTTCAATTTTATTAGTTTAAAGAATAATAAAAAGAGTAATTTACAGAATATACAAAATTTTGACTGGATGAAGCAAACCTAGATAATTTTTTACAAAATGCGTATTAAAATAATAAGCCTAATGCAGTTATAATTATGCTATTCACATTTCAAAAATCCATAATACAAGTTCATTCAATCCAGGATAATTTTTAATATTAATTTATTTGAAAAGCTGGTAAAACACAAATGAAACACTTTAAATTAATTAAAGATTTATTTTTTTAATTAAATTACTGGACTAAAACATAACTGAAGCACTGTTCCGTAATTCACTGATTTTCTTTACTAGTCATTTGAGAATCTTCCACTTGCCTGTGGAACACTTTATGTTCATAGTAGCTGTGCCCGCGCGGCTTAGCACACGTAGATTTTTAGTACACTGTTTGGATCGTCATAGAACTTTCGCGAACCTTCTGGAACATTCTCCTTCCAGAACTTTCTAGAGCTTAACTGGACATTCTGAAACATTCTTGACTCACCGGCACACTTCGCCACTTAGTTTGGAACCTTATAGAACTTTTGGAAATTTTCTAGAACGTTCTCTTTCCAGAACTTTCTAGAGCGGATTTTTCCGGAACCTTCTAGACTTACCGACACAGTCGGCGGCCGGTATTTGCGGCCTTCCCATAACAAAACAATGTGCTAGAATGCACATTTTCGTCACCCTCTCCCACCCACGCTCAGCCACCCCCACCAAACTCGCACATTTTCAATGGGACACCAAGGGCTATCCACAACCATAACCACCAGGGGGTGGTAGTATCTGGTTGTGAAGAAAACTTGGCGGATAGGGAAACACGGGTTTCTTTTTAAATATATATATATTGGTTACAGAATATTCGCCCGTTTGTGGGACATTTAATTGATTTACGCCCTCTCTTATTGCACCTATTTCCTATCGAGAATTGTGCCCGCGGTACCTCAACAGCTGTTATTTTCATGGAGCTAGCCCGCCATCAAAATAGCAGCTGTTGAGCCGTGCGCACTTGCACGTCATTTAAAATTGTTCGTGTTCCAAATCTTTTTCCGATTCCATTTTTTTCATTACATTCCATTCTATTGATTCCGTGAATTTCAAAATGCTCAGGCTGTTTCGAAAATTCAAATTTTTGTATTGTTCTTATAGTTTAAGAATCTTGTCATAATACATTAAGGAATAGCAGGTATTCCCAGTATTTTAAAATGTACCGAATGTCCGCCCTACCCCTGTTAAAATATGATCAGATATTATATCGCACCCCCGCTCAAATAGTATCACAACTCAAAAAATTCATTACGTTACGTGACACCGTTTATGTCTGTTTATGTTTGGTATGTTTATACATAATTTTGGTTAATATTACAATGACACTAGTGCCCTCTAGGGACAAACAATTGAACTATATACAAATGACACTTTCTGAGACAAGATTTTGAAGTATATACTGTGGAATTAATGGTGCAATAAAATTGTTTTTTTATTTTTTTGTGACACTATTTGAGCGGGGGTGCGATATGGAAAACTTTCGATTTTTTCTTCATATTTGTCAGGTACTCAATGAGAATTGTGGTAATTATGAAACTGCGATTGATGGATGACGATGACTCGGAAGATCTTTCATTATGTTAATCTATCTGCGTCGAAGATCTGGGCTTTGGATTTAGCATCTAACCGGATCATAGTGGTATCCTTCAACGAGATCTGATTTCTTCTATACTTTCTTGGATCATAAATTTTTCCTTGGTTCCTTGTTGTTTGATGATCTAGTGACACATATCTGCAGATTTGGAGCCATATAGAATTTTTTACACCTGCTTATTAGTAATATAAATACGCTTACAAAAATGTTCGCGAATATTATTATGGTGCGTGTATACGTTTCAGACTTCCATTTCCCTCTGGAAGACCAGGTGTTAAAGGTAGGTATGCATTACATAATTCGTAAATATACTGTGCACACAAAATAATTGGACAACGAATAACGGTATACGCACCCTTATACACACAATCAATTAACAGGACAATAACTTATTTTAATTATTGTGATAAAATTATAGAGTTTAAAATTTTCGTTGATTCACGGACAGACTTCAAAAATAAACTTATACCAAACGAAAAGTGTTAATAAAATAGGCGTGTATTTTCGCAAACCTATTTTTTCGATATTTATAGAGCTCACGTAGTGGTAATGCGGAGGTGACATTTTTTTTTGTTTGATTTCCATGTTTTTATGACAAGAATGTGTCTATCACAGTATTTCTCGATTAATATAGGGGACATTTTTTGATGGTGGTATTGTTTACGACTTTAATATCAGATTGTACTACATCAAAGTTTTTCAGTATTTCAAAGCCCACTTGTGGAATGAAAATAGATTGTCATTTTGTACAAAAATAGAACTACGTTTAAAGGCCTCTAATGGGATTTGTAATCTCCATTTTTGTTGTCAAATACCGCCCGTCAGTCAGTATCAGCGTAATTCAATAACATATTTCATAAAGAACGCAAACATAATCGTTAATGGAAAAATCACAAATATATTTGGAATCCTTGTATTATGAATAATTGCAGGTATTGAAAATCAACATAACCCAGGGATGCGAGTTCTTATACTTATTTCCGAAATGAGTTCCTGAATTTCTGAAATAATTCATACATAAACCATTTTTAATAATTCAGCGATGTCACTGCATATCCACCAGTAGCTTGGAGTAGGCATAGACTTATGTTATTCTGTTATAATCAACAAATTTTAGTGTTCACTTTATGAAGAAAAAATGGATTGAAAAAACGAACAACGATGCATCAGAAATTTGAAATTTTAGCAGAATCAGAGAAATATATGAAAATCGGAAGCTTTAGAACTTATTTGCTGCTGAAGGGATATTATGATATATTACATTCCAATATCATATTATAAGCACTCACAATATAAATCCCTAATATTTCTTTAAATAAATCTTCTAGGCAAATATTTTCTCTTTTCATTTCCAATATAAGCCAATAATATTATCTAATCTAACATACCAAGGTGCTATGTAAAGGATTGTCTGCATGAAATTGGATTTTTCTGAATTTCATATTTTTACATTATACGTACTTATAGGCACTGACTACATAAAAATTCTCGCCCTTTATTGAAAACCTAACTGACTTACATTTTTTATGAAAAATAAGGGAAAAATGTATCAGCAAACGAAACACTATAACTACGAGATGAGGAGATGAAAGCTGGCACATATTCACACAGACATCAATGGGAGCTCATGTATGGCGCGCGGCGTGCTGCCATGTTGACAACGAATTGAAGCTACCGGCACAACAGAGACCACACAAAACAATAAGAAGAGTCTATTTTATATTTTGTTTATGTTCCAGTTACCAAATAAATAAATAAAACATTTATATTTCTCCAATAATTCCGTTTAACTCAGAAAAAAAGAAACTATTGGTTATCCAATATTTTTACATATTGCATTTTATTTTACTGAATGATATTTTATTCCAGCTCGTTACTTTTTTGTGGTTTTATTTTTATTTATCTTTTTAATAAATCACTCTTATTTGTTGTTTACTTTGAATTCTTTTTATTCGATTCTTCAATAGTTTTATTTCAGCTTGCCACTATGAATGATGCTGTTTTGACGACATGTAAAATTACCGCTTGAATGTATTTCCATTTTTTCTTGCATCTTGCATGATACTAATATTCTTAATTCATGATTTTTACTCTATGTACTTTCTTTCAGATGAAATATTATTATAGATATCGATCTAAGATGGTAAAATGTTAAAAAAAGACTACCTACCTCAGAACACGTATTTTTATATATCTAGCGAGGTAGGTAGTGGCCGGGAGGCTTGAAACATTATCCTATATTTATATGTATGTATGTGTGTATGTTTCAAGCAATTACATATTATTAGTCTAAAAAATGCCGATTGAACGGTACTGAAATTAAATGAAATGGAATCTAGCGGAACCAATATATATTAATTTTAAGTAGGTTTCTTTAAACTTTACTTTGCGTTACTAAAATACTATTAATCTCACGCGTCTGATATTTTATCCTTGCTAAGTAAGTAATGACGATCTTGAGGGATTCGTGAACGTGAATGATCCATGTTTTATCGTACATAAAAATTTGCGACGTATAATAAAAGTATATCTGTTATCTCCAAAATTCAGATGCCATAATTGTTCATCAAAGTATATATACAAAGAAGAAACTAAATATCGTTGTGGATAAAAAGGTGAGGGTAGTGATATGAATCCATAGCATAGGTGATAAAGGGTTTATTAGAAAAACTGCACAGCTCCACCGTTTCCTGAAGAGGGCTTTGTCCGCGTTGTATATGAATTCTGATGAGCATTTATAAATAATATAAGATTCTAAATGATATAAGAGTATCATTACGATTCAAAGATTATAGGTAAAATGGTGATTTTTATATATAAATCAAACAGAAGAGAATCAGATAAGACAATGATTGTAAATATTTCTGAAAATCGTATAAAGATTTTATTAAAATACAAGCGTATTAAGAGCGGATTTATAGTTAATGTGTAGAATCAGCTCGGGCAGTAATCTGATCGAGCCCTTGGAAGCACTCCATGCGGTGAGATAAAGAGATGGATCGGCGCCCCTCTTATTCAACCCATACCTAGAAAAGGTTATTCAAGATTCGGGCATTGCGACAAGGGCAACCATATCTGAGAAACTTTTGGCCTACGCTGATGATATCGACATGATTATAAAAACTCCCGAGGTCGTACTTAATGCCTTTATAAACTTGAAAGGTCTGCCAAAAATATGGGTCTGACAGTAAAAAGCCCAATACTATCTCGCGGGAGCCTAAACTAAGAAAAGAGTTACATACCTAAGATCTCTGATAACAGATAAAAATAACACCACATAAGAATAAAACCACATTCAAAAGCGCACAGTGATCGAAAATCGATGTTACATCCGCCTCCAGAATCAGATGAAATTCGGGCTGATTCCAGAAATATTAAAATATATATATTATAGAAAACGCTTATCAGACCAATGTTCATATAAATAGCTGAGAAATGGGTACAGATTAACAGGAATAAGCGAGCACTGAACGATTTTGAATAGAAATTTTTGAGTGGTATCTTTGGACCCGTTTAAGATAGTGGACTTTGTAATAAGCTCGATACTTTTTTAAGGAGCTACACGTCACTTTATTTATAAAATTAAGAATATTTCGATGGTTGGGTCATATGGAGAGAATATCTGAACAAAAAGAACCGAATAAAAGACCAATAGGACGAAGGAGGTCAGGAAGGCCAAAACTAAGTGGAGTCACAACGCATTCAAAGATATACAGGTTATTTGTAAAACATTAATAACCTCGCAGGACTACATTCCTGCCTATGAGTTGAAAATGTTCAAGCTATCATGACCTAATATCAATAGTTATGGAGATATGCGAAATCAAAATTTGCATTTTTTTTCAATATTTCTTACTTATTTTTTGTAAAACTTTGGACTATCGTTACAGTAACGTATATCGAATATGAAAAATTCATTTCCCTTAATAAAAGTCAAATAAAATAATAAAAACGTTCGAATTCCAATTGGAATTTTTTCAGGGTTTTTACCATTTTATTTAACTTGTATTGAATCGAATGAATTTTTCGTAATCGATATAAATTACTGTAATAAAAAGTCCAACGTTTTACAAAAAATAATTAAGAAATATTGAAAAAAAAATGCAAATTTTGATGTCGCATATCTCCATAACTATTGATATTAGATCATGATAGCTTCAACATTTTCAACTCATAATCAAGGCAGGAATATAGTCCTGCGAGGTTATTAATGTTTTACAAATAACCCAGTATACTGAAAAGAGCTGGCGAGATCAGTGGAGGAAGACTCTTGAGGAGGCTAAGACCCACCAGGGACTGTAGAGCCAACAGTGATGATGATGATGATGACTTAGAGCTTGTCCAGACGGCGCGTTTCAATTTACAATGCGCGTTTTAATTTATATTGCATCCAGATAACGCGTTTCCTACACTGGGAGGGACTTGAAGTCCAGACAGTGACGAAGGAAAGGATTTTTCCGAAACATGTAGGTGTAATTAATAATTATTAGTGAATAAAAACAAAAAATATTTTAGTCTTTTGTATCTAGGTTGTCAGGCCTAAGCCTGTAAATAGGAAAATCTGGCGTATCGTTCAAGTGGCCGACAACTGTAGAAACTGCTCTAACTATATTCTGTAATTGAATCATGTAACTTCTCAATTTCTATGTAATTGATTCAGAGTAAGCGTGATTTATAGATTTAAAGATGTGAAATGGTGATCTTTCGATCTGCATTTGTATTTAAAGATGCATATGAATGATTAAAATCTTTTGAGTGAAAAGAGTTATAACTCCCCTATCTGTCAAAAGAGTGATTGTGCGCATGTCTAGCACGGACTCGCGCGTGGTTCAGGACGCAACATTGCCGCCCGAGTATCTCAACACGCGCGGCGCTCGCGCGTAAGACGCGCGAGTGCACTCGCCATGTGGACAGGCTCTGAGGTTAAAATAACGCACCCAATAAAAGAATAAAATTAGGTTTATATTAGAAAGATATATTGATATTTATTTGTAAAACAGATGGCTACATAATTTCCGGCGGAAACTAACTAGACCGGCTGCTGTATTTGTCTGTGCATTGTCCTCAGTTGTAGATTTATTTTAATATATCGCTTTGATACAAGAACATTGTTTAGAAAACATCGTCGAAATATAGATGCTAGTGTTATTTTGTCTACAAAACTTGTACGAATGAAATTTCTAATATGTACAATATTAAATAAAAGTTTAGCTACGGGTTTGATTTGTAGATAAGATTTGATTGATAAGTATTCGTTTTAAAGGTACATTATTGAAATCCAAAATAGACAATCCCATTTTTAATTAATAATTATATTATATTTGAAAGTTGGAAAACTGTAATGATGCTGTACCGTAGGCCGTACACGTCTTACGACGGGGCAAAACGAATACGAAATTAAATCCATAATATTTTTGAGAATGTTCAAATTTTTTATGAACACAATTACTGGATTTTTGTCCCCAGAGGGATGGGCATTAAACAAGATGTAATAAAGATGTTTAATAATTCCACCTACAATTGACCACCATATCTATAAGATTGTTGGATGTTGTATACATGCAGGGTTATTTGGAAAACATTAATAACCTCGCAGAACTATATACCTGCCTTTATTAAGAGTCGAAAATGTTAATGGTTATGGAGATATGCGACATGAAATTTTGCAATATTCCTGAATTATTTTTTGTAAAATGTTGGACTATCATTACAGTACATTACAGTTACTTATATGGAATATGAAAAATTCACTTTCTTTAATACAAATCAAATAAAGTAATAAAAACCTTCGAATTCCAATTGGAAAACATTCCAATTGGAATTTTTAAAAGGTTTTCTAATTTTATTTGACTTGTATTGAAACGAATGAATTTTTCGTAATCGATATAAGTTACTGTAATGATAGTCCAACGTTTTACAAAAAATAAGAAAGAAATATTGAAAAAAAAATGCAAACTTTGATATCGCATATCTCCATAATTATTGATTTAGGTCATGATAGCTTGAAAATTTTTGACTCATAATCAAGGCAGAAATATAGTCCTGCGAGGTTATGAACGTTTTCGAAATAACCCTGTATATGTTATTTATGTACCACGTTTAACGTTTCACTTAGGGCCTGTCTTATAAACGTCCGTTAGTTAAATTTCAGACCAAATAAACTGAAATTTGATACAAACGTCACTTTTTTCGTCTTATAACAATCCGTTAGTAAAATTTTACCGACGGCCGATACCGACAGTCGAACCACCAGTTTACCGTCCGTTAGTTGAAATACACAGATGTGTGACAGATATTCTTTTTTAAGGTTAGATCCGCTGTCATTTTGCGTTTATGCTGTTTTTTAACATGTACATATATATCGTGCTGACTGCTGCTACAATTTCAAGGAAAAATGTTTTCAGATAGCGATGTCGAGCTATTATTGTATTCAAGTTCGTCGGATAAAGAACAAACTCAACGACAAAGGCCCGGTTGTTTCGAGTTCGATCAAAGTAAGCGGTCGATAAAAGCATAGATTTTTACGAAAACGGATCGTCTGATTGGTGGAGAACGTAAAAATCTATGCTTTAAGAGAACGCTTACTTTAATCCAACTTGAAACAACCGGCCCAAAGAGTGTTCAATATACGAGTGGATTATTTTAATATTTTAGATGATGCAGATTTTATCTGTCGTTTTCACTTGTCGAAAAGGTCTGCTTAAGTGCTTCTAGAAAATATTGGGGAAAAAGTAAAAAGGCGCACCCGTAGGAATCTGTCATAATCACTAACTATAAAATTGCTTGTTGCCTTGAGATTCTATGCTCTTGGATCAATATTATTAGTTGCTGCCGACTTAGTTGGGGTTTTAAAGGCTACTACCAGTGTAGTGTTGTGGGAAGTATCCCAAAAATCCGGTGCGAGCGAGAAATTTTAGGTTATGTTTATAGAATTTGTGTTACGTTTCCATAGAAAAGAGATATAATTTGCCTCTGACAGCTCTAAAATCATAGACAAGAGCAGTATGATATTGCGATACTTACGGACGGTCAAAAAAGTTTTATAAGACGAGCGTCGGTAATATTTACGAACGAATGGCAATCCGTTCGTTAATTGTCGATTTACTAACGGATATTTGGTCATTCGTTTATAAGACCGGCACTTAGACTTACGCTTGCCCGTCGGTGGTAAAAGTTAGTCATCCCTATGAATGAGTACATAGATGTAGCCGCTGTCTATCTGAGATATCTACGCTGAGATATCTATTTTGATTAGAGTATGAAGAATTTTTTTAATATGTACGTGACATTTATCCGATCAACACATAAACTAGATTACGCCCAAAAATTATTTCAATTTTTAACCCCTTTTAAGAATATTTTTTTTTAATTAGAATATTTTTGAGTTTTTAAGAAAATCCTTTAGGGTTTAGCGTAATCTATAGTTAAATTACCCTCACCTCGTGGCAGTCGTTCGGCAACGTACATGTGGACTTATTTATTTTGGGTACTATTCTTCCAAACCTTCGCCACCTGATCCGCTTCCTCGTGTTACCTATTGTGATGTTTTGAGGCTGGCCACCCTGACGCCACCCTGAGGAGGGGAGGTGCTGACCCACAAAATGGGCAGAGCGCGTGGGCGCGCTCTCTACTTCTAATCTACATAGAATATCAATGTCACAACACCTATTGTTCAATAAAACATAAGTCCTAGTATTTACTACCGCCTGTTCTTTCAATGAATTATATTTTTATTCATCTTTATTTCACTATATTGAATATCACCTTTTCTCCCGATATAAATGGATATTTTTATAAATTGAATGCCTATTTCTCTTCGTACATTTTCCATTGTTATGTGCCGTTTAAATTCTTGTTTGAACATATCGATTCTGCTCAGTTTCCTCACACCTTCTGGCAGGCTATTACACCTACTCATTTATTCCCTCGCAATAAATACAGTTTATGTTTATGCCTCTGAGATAGAAAATAAAATGAGAAATCTTCGATATTACCCTATTTTCGTTAATGCTTTTTATGTACCTACTCAGAATTTGAGCATTTGAAACGTAATTGAATAATATATACACGTATAAAAGCTGTAAGAGATTTTGTAAGGGTAAAATATAATTCAGTTACCCTTTTAAAATAGTGAAAAGAAAGAATTTAGGGCATTACAATACAACTGTACATTGTTATCTAACCACTCTCTCTAATCTAACCGTAATGTAGCACTCTCATTCTCTTTCTTGGTATTTAATGGCCCTGGTGAATAAATTAATGCTATCTCGAAAATATCCTTCTCATACTAGTTAATGTAATTGTACCACAATTTTGATTATGATCATGACTTCTACTTAATTACGAGTAGGTACTTTGTTTACATTTAATGAAACTTTTATCAGCACTTGCCTCTTCGAATCATTAATTTGTAATTTAATACAAAATTATTCCAGTTGTATGAGACGCGCACTCTGTTAATTAACATTTATTTAATAGCCCCTAAGTATTAAAATTTTGTGAACAAGTCTTGAAAGCTTCACTTCGCAGCTGTATAAAATGAACTTAAACTTTGGTTCGCGTTTAGAAACCACGTGTACATTCCTTACACTACAGTAAGTAGACTTGCTTAATATATTTAATTTCTTATATACGTATATTCATGTGCTTTGGTTTTGCGAAAGTTAAATGACATAAAAATGCACTTCACTATAGAACTATAACAAATGTATGTTAAATAAAACCATTATAGTATGATGTATGCATATAATTTTCTATTTTATTCCAGTATTTCATATTATCACGTAACTTTAATTCAACTCCATAAATATTTCAATGTGCCACATTTTACTAAACATCATCTATGAAAAAAAAGTTTTATGTAAAACAATAGTGTTATAAACTCATATAGAATATAATATTGTGTTGAAAAAACAACCATTATTATCATCATAATCAAAAACCGAAATCCTAAGCATACATAAAAAATATATGTTTTTTTTAAGTATTTATTTAAAAAAAATAAATAGATATACACGAAATGGCACAACAACAATAACTACGCGCAGACAATCACGCGAAGACAATTGCGCGCAATATAACCCGCCGAATGTAGCGCGTAGAACAAAACTACAAAATTAAAAATAATTTAAATATAAGACAAACTATTTTTAATTTAGCTTAACCTAAACTAACTTGTAGTCTACTAATATCGGTGAAACATTTGTAAAAACAATTCATCTTCAACAATGGAAAACATTAAATAAATATAATTAATATAAAATAACTTTGTAAACAAACACCACTTTTTTATTGAAAAAAAATTCAACATGTTTCGAAGTCAATGGCTTCTTCGTCAGGATAACAAAATAAAATTTAAAAATCGAAGTATAGATAATCAAAATATTAAATAGTTATATATGGAAAATGAATAATATAAAGTACCTACTTAGCGTGAAAATAAATTTATAAGATAACTATTTGCAAAAAGGACCTGATTATTTATAACATTCAATTTACTATTAACACTCTTTCTTATTTCCAAAATTTCTTATTTATCAAACTGTGATTCTGTATAATTTGTGTGTAAAATTTGTAAACCCTTATTAATATCAAAAGAATGATCCATAGTCAAAAGATGGTTGAAAAAGTTATTAAATAAATAATTTGGTTAAGGCGATCGTCTAGCAGAATGAGCAAATTTCACCATTTTTTCTCATATCTTCTCTTGCGTTTTTTATTACATTTTTGTATGGAAATATCTCATTTATAATTTATTCATCAGGTTACATATATTTTAAATACGAATATCTTATTAATGTCATAAACTAAATTAAATAATTGATTAATAAATTACCAAATCTTCGATGTTTTAAAAATGAAGAAAATTGCTCCACTTTGTGGGCCTTTTATGACTGAACGGCGTGTGAGATGTCTTTTTTATTCAATAATATTACAAAGTTAACGATTATCTTAAATTTGTTACAATTATAGAAAAATCTGTTAATACGTTTACATGCAATTTATGTTTTAAAAAATACTGTAAAAACGAAAGAGAAGATATGAGAAAAAATGGTGAAATTTGGTCATTCTGCTAGACGATCGCCTTAATATTTCATCAAGAAAATTGAAGTTATGTTTTTCCTTACAACCTAACTAACTAACTAACTAACTAACCATCACGACGTTTTCCGCAGGGGTAGGCAGAGAAGATTGAACGCCACACTCTTCTATCCTGGCACACCACTTTTGCTTCGGCCACATTCATATATTTTGTCATACAAGTTCTACGGTTGTTGCGGCTTTTAACAGGGCCATCCTCAAATACTTACGGACGCCCACTATTCCTGTTGCCTTCAACACTAGCCTCATATATTTTCTTAACCATCCTTTCCTCGTTCATACGTTCCGTATCACCAAACCATCGCAGCAGTCCTTTCTTTATTCTATCTACTACACTACAGCCAGCATTGAATTCATAACTAATTTGTTCATTCCTTACTCTATCGACCAAAGATTTTCTACACAAGCGTCTTAGTGACCGCATTTCTACCGCATGCAGTCTACATTCATTCAAAATTCATGGCAAAAGAGCCAGTTCCAGGCTTCACTTCCATACATCAGCGTTGGTACCAGAACGCCATTATGTACCGCTAGTCTTGCTTCCTTTGACAGATTCTTATTGGCCATAATTGCATTTAGTGCACCATTAACTTTGTTTCCCGCAGTCACTCTCCTTTCGATATCATTCTCAGCCTTGCCGTCTCTACTAAATATACTTCCCAAATACACAAACTCGTTCACTTGTTCTAAGCTTTCATTGTTTACAATTACATCACACTCTTTCGTGTCTCTCGAATACCATCACTTTCGATTTGCTGACATTCATCAGAAGTTCACTCTGCATGCATACATCGGACATCCTGGATACCGGGCACTGCAGATCAGCTTACACCCCCATTGCGCTAAAACGATTGATTTAAATAATACGGATACGATAAATACGATACGTTATTGTCGACACGGAATTTGTTTTGTGCTGCGCCCATGCTGTACCTATTTGTCGTTTGTATCAAAAATCTTACTATTTTTAATTCAAACTTGCGTCATGAAAATAAAACAAATTTGGTGGTCCAGATATTAATTTTCTTTAATATAAATTTTTATTATATTTTTTGTAAATCTTAATTATATATTATTATAAAACTTGCTGAAAATGTGATATTAGAATTAAGGAACACATTAAATAACAATAACTATTCTGAATTTTCCAATCATTTTTTGAAAAAAAAAACCGTTGCTTTCTTATTTAACAATGGTTAAGAAATTTTGCAAACACAATTGAATTTAAAGAAATTTTATAAATACGTAAAAGCGTTAATAGTAAATTAAATATTATAAACAACCAAACCATTTTTGCAAATAGTTTGCCTTTTAAATTTGTTTTCACAATAGTTCTTGGTTACTATTCAACACCGATATATAATTTTTTTGTTTTTGATTATGTCTGTAGACACTTCCAATTTTAATTTTAGTATAAGTAAATTGTATCCTGATGAAACGTTATGCGTTATGTAATGCCCCGATGCGTTATGTAATGCCTACATAAATCTTGAAAGTTCTGCCAAAAACATGGGTCTCATAGTAAACCAGCAGAAGACCAAATACGTGGCCGTAGGATGCACCCAACAAATCCCAACTCTCGTGTGGAAGTCAAAATTTTGAAACAGTACCAAGATTTACATACCTAGGATCCCTGATAACAAGCAACAACAATACTACAGAGGAGATCCAGAAGCGCATAGTGAGCGCAAATCGCTGCTTTTTCAGCCTACAAAAGCAGATAAAATCCAGACTGCTGTCCAGAAACACCAAGATATTAGTATACAAAACGCTTATTAGGCCAGTGCTCACGTACGCAGCTGAGACGTGGGTACTAACTAAGAGGAATGAGCGAGCACTGAACGTTTTTGAAAGGAAAATTTTGAGGCGTATCTTTGGACCGGTTATAGAAAATGGACTTTGGCGCAGACGTTAAAACAATGAGCTCTATATTCTATTTAAGGAGCCAAACGTCACAAAATTTATAAAACTGGGAAGACTTCGGTGGTTGGGTCATGTGGAGAGGATGTCCGAGAATCAAGCACCTAAGTCCCTGCTAAACTCAAGGCCAACAGGGCGAAGGAGCTTAGGAAGGCCAAAACTAAGATGGAGTGACAACGTCCTCAAAGATATCTCTGCCTTAGACCTTCGAAACTGGAGAGAGCTGGCACTAAACCGAGATGAGTGGAGGAAAATTATTCAGGAGGCCAAGACCCACCAAGGGTTGTAGTGCCAAGAATGATGATGATGATGATCCTGATGAAACATGTTGTTTGTCAATATACAGAGAGGAAGATCAAAATCGAGATGGGCAGATAATATCAAGACTGACTGGTTCACAAAGGCGATGTTAAGGGATGATTGGCGCTGTGTTGTGGCACTAATGATGAAATTAATGTGTTCTGCCCAGAATCATCGCTGTATGCTTAATTATAAATTTCTGATATATTATATTATTCAAGGATTTGGCGTTTACGTTTTAGAGATTATTCATGATGAAATAATAACAATGTTAACTTTGTTACCTCTACGCGAGTTTAGTGATATTTTATAAATATATATTTTTTTCATTACCATTATTTGTATTTCAAATTAATTATTTATATTTAAAAAGAATCAATATTTAAACGGGGTCCGTTTGATACTTGAGATGAGAGATTCTGTTTCTCTCGAAACATAAGTAGTGAAAAAAATTATAAAATATTATTGAACTCACATGGGGGTAAAAAGGTTAAAATTATTATTATTTCTCTGATTAATTGTTTGGGAGGTAAGTTTATAGAACTCCATAATCATACAAACGAAAATAAAAACACTAGTTTTATAATTTTACTTATTTCATTTTTGTGAAACGTGTTTCGCCTTATGAGGGCATTATCTATCTATTTACATTAAAAAACTGCATTTATATTAAAACTATTAAAAGGACTACTGAAAGAAACAAATAAATCCCAAGAATTAATATGAATAATGATGTCTCCATCTTATCAAACATAATAATTTCGTTGTTTATTCGTCCGTCCGTCTGTTTATTCCCATAACTTCATGTAACGTCCGTAATTTCGTTCGAATTCACAGTTAAGAAAATGGCCGGAGACGGAACTTGAACTCCGGTCCACCAAAACCGAAACGGCCGTTTCACGCATGTTGCCACGGCCGCCTCTCCGTGGAGCGCCAAATATATACCATAAATATATACCAGGGCTTAACAAAGTCGCGAATTTTTTGACAGTTTGCTACTAGTTTATGTTAAAACTAGTTGCAACCCGTCAAAAATGACGGAACATTGGCTCACGTCTGCTAAACCCTAGTATAGTAGAGTATAGTATAGGTGTAATCTGGGCAGCACTTAATAGCTTATCAAGAGCGCTTAGAATATTTTCAGGTAGACAAATTGGAATTTAGAAGACTAATTGCTGAGTTAATATACCTATATAATATAATACATGGTAATATTGCTTTACAATTTTGTGTAGAAAACATAACTTTGAATGTTCCTAGTCGCCGACTTAGAACATATACGAGTAAATGTTCTCTTTCAACTTTAATAACAATACGACCCACTTTAACTCTATATCTAGAATGTTGAGGTCATACAACAAAATAGAAAATAATCATAACGTTCTCATTGACATATTTCATGACAGTTTCCATGAACATAAGAGAACTATTAACAAACTTGTGAAATTAGCTGTTTAGTCTCTTTGTTCAATCTACTCTATAAAATCACTTTTTTCTGTTCTTCCTTGTATATGTTTTAGCCTTTAATTTTATCTCTACGTTTGCCATGTTCACATTTCATGATGAAAAGCATTTAAACTAATTGTATTATAATTATATTATCTATATCTCGCTCCACGGAGAGGCACCGAGCGTTGAACGGCCGGTTTGGGTTTGCTGGCCCGGGTTCAAGCCCCATCTCCGGCCGTTTAATTTCGTTTTTTTAGCCGTGAAATTACGGATGTTACTCAAATTTACGGGGACAGACAGACAGACGGACGGACGGAAGTAAAGACAATGAAATTATTATGTTTGATATAGAGCTAGCTCTTCCGTATATATGTATTACCTTCCAGAATTGCACTATCATTAGTGTTTGAACAGTTAGTGTTTGTTTTTTAGAATCGTACTAAATTGACATACTTAAATTCAAAAAATTGTATGGAAGTTTCTTTTAAAAGTTCTCATCCCAGTTATGTTATTTAATATAAGTTATTGAATGTAAAATAGTAGGATTGATAATGCCCTCGTAAGGCGAATTGCGTCTCACAAAAATTAAATAATTAGAACTGAAAATCAAGTGTATTTTATTTTCATCGTATGTTTAACCACTCTCTTGCCTCGCTCCCGGTCCAAAATACTGGACTTTCGCGGAGATCCCTTAAAGCAGTCATGTGCAAAAATGTGGATTTGCGATCGCGCGTAAAAATCCTTTTATGTTCCATTGAATGATTTGGCAGTTACTTCATGGTGTAACATTTTAATATAAAATGTAATTTTTATGTTACTTTGTAATGCACTTTAACTAACGTAAATACACAATTTATCAATCTACGATTATTACGGTGGGGCAAGGAGTCTCGCGGAAGGGTTTTTTGGTAATTAACAGAAACAGCTCTATGATTGGAGAAGTCGATTGAAACATGATATTATGCATAAGTACCTGATAAATTTTGTATTTAAGTTAGTAAGTTATTAACTAAACCTGATAATGATAGGGACTGCTCCTCTTAGAACAAATGTAGTAATAAATTGCTAATATTGTGTGTTAATTACAAAGTTGAATAAAATTTGTATTTTAAACCTTTTATGTATTTAAAAGTAAAAAAACTGATTAAGATAAAAAAAATTGTTTATAATTTCTGTTAATTTATGTACGACAAACACTTATTATTTTTAAAAATATTCTCGGTTTTCACGGCGGTTCAGAATCTTCTATTACTGGGAGTATAAAGTTTAATAAATAAAAAAAAAATAAAAAAAAATAAAAGTATAAAGTTTACTGGGATACTTTGCCGTGTATGTGTGATCTCTACATCATCAGCCCTGATGATGAACCCTGCAATGTGACCCGAAACGTCGGTAGAGAGGTCAGATTTACACGACATATCTTCCCAGAAAACTACACATAGAAGATATTATTTATCTTTGTACACTTACATAGAAAATGATGTAATTTGCGTGGTCGGCCGTGTTTTCCGGGCAATCTGACTATGTTTGTTAAAATGCGAGGCAAGCAACGGTGGTTAAGTCTCAGAACAAAATACAATAAATATTTAACAGAATGTTAGAAAACTTAGTAAAAACCACTAGCAGATTTACGGTCTACCGGTTTCTAGACGTACTCGTCTCTTCGTCAGGACCAACACCACACTACTATATTCACAATACTATACACCCCAACCATAGTATTGTTGAACTATCACCACTATTGATTACATGCGTGTTAATCGAGTCAGAGACAAGCATGCACTAATTATAGCATACTGAAAAATTCAGGAATCTAACGAGAGAGAGTGAGAGGGGGCGGGGTCTACAGTGGGTGTTACCACATATTTTATGAACGTTAAATTAAGCAAAAGGCTATATGGAAAATTTATTTGGTTATTAACGAGAGGTACTCTATTATTCACCGCTTCCCAAATGTAAAAAATTTCTAAATTATTCAATTTTAAACATATATTATTAGTATTTAAATACTAAGGTGTTTAGTATTTAAATACTAATAATAAATCTGGTAGTGATTTTTACTAAGTTTACTTACATTATGTTATTATGTCTAACCAAAAAGTTAATGCTTTAAATATTAATAATAATAAATATTTACTCTAAATATAAAGTGAATTTTTATTAAACCCTTAAATTTATGTTAAGTCTCTGGGCTGGACTTTATGTTAAATTTCTGGACAAAATACAATAAATATTTACTCTAAATTAAAGTAAATTTTTATTTTACCCTTATATTTGTGTATTGACGAATGAGTTTATGAATTGAATTTATGTATCTTAGTGTTTAAGTCTTAAAAGTAAAAGCAGGTGGTTAAGTCGTTTTTTTTTTATTTTCTGTTTAAATTTATATATTGACTTGGAATGGGTCATAATTATTTTTTAATTCGTTATATTTTCCGCTTCTTCAACCGTCTCTGGAAGCTTCAGGTTGAGGGTCTCTGGGGATCCCAGCATCAGAGCAGCGGATATAAGACAAGTAGAAGCGAAAAGAAGTGATGGCACTTGTTCCATGTAACTGACCTGAATCATAAATAAATGACATATTAAATGGTTATTTTTCACAAGCATCGGTAATCAGTTATCAAAATAACAAAAAAATATTAAAATGAATGATAATATTTGATGAAATTAATGACTGACGCTAGCAAAACTAAAACAGTGAATAAAAAAAAGTAACCCAAAAAAACAAGTTTTTACAATACTCCCTTTCTCATTTTCGGGTTTCGTGTCTACCATGTGCATCGGAATCTCCATACAACTTGTATGAAAAAACCATTAAAAATTTGAAAAATCTAAAGTTATACTATAATTATTATTTTTTTTAACGAAAATTTGATAGATCTTTTTGATTGTTGCCACGAGTCTGCTTGCAAAGTTTCAGCTCGATTGGATCACGGTAAAAGGGTTAAAAATCGATCCAAAATTTTCGACCAGTTGTTAGCAATGTTTAAAAATGTGTGTCTAATAAATAAGTTGAAATAGTACGCGTAACGTAAAAATCTTTCTTGCTTTCGAATTTTGGCAAGGTTTTATGAGACTGATTTTGTTTTTTATGAAGCCTTCTGTCATAGTCTTGTCTTACCTTTAAATAACGTGCGTGTGACCATTCTCCTTTAGCTTTTTGGGCGACAAACAATTCAGTTCTTCGTCAGGTATGAATATCATTTTGGTGGATGAGATAATATATTCTCCTTTCAGTGAATGATACCGATGTTAGATGATGCGTCCAATTTTGCAGTATGAAATTGAAACAGCTGGAGTGTATTATTTTGAAAGCTTTGGGCTTTAAAAATGCCTCTATTCACTATTCAATGTGCGCCTCAGAGAAGAATTATTAAATTTTCTGGATATGCGAAGTAATTGTTTCTTTGAATTACTAGTGTGGAGAATCAACGCCAAAGGTTAATAAGGTTTTCAATAAAATAAAAGTATAAAATTGTGCAATCCGCCATTTTAACTGAAACATCGTTCAGAGCGAATGTCGTCACGCCTCAGTACCCATCACCGTATCTTTGAACCGTTGCCATAGAAACAATGCAATGTTTACTGAGGCTTGACGTCACGTAGACGAAATGACAGCTGCGAACGTTTTTGCGCGAAATTAAAAATATGTAGATGAAAATGCAATTATTTGCGTAAAAACTTATTTTATTACTGAAATAATGTTATTTTCGGTAATAGTAGACGTGTACCTACAATATAGAATGTTTAATAACCAAATTAATTAATCAATTAGAAAGACATACAGAAAAATCTAATTCACGAAAAAATATTAGGTTACTACTGGGATTCGAACCCAGGTCACCTCCTTTCCGGGGCCGGTGCTCTGACCACTAAGCTATAGCAACCCTCTATGTTTCCGTGAATATATCGACCTTATATGTAGTTCTTATTTTTATTAATTGATTAATTTTTATTTTTGTCCATAGAGCAATCCACTTTTTTGATACGGTAGTTGAAATTACTTTG
>JADDOH010001259.1:0-118500 GCA_016648135.1 Agrypnia vestita
GAGTAATTTGTTTGTATGCTGTTTATTGTACGCGGATGATGCAGTATTAACGGCAAATAGCGAACAAGACTTACAAAGTCTAGTAAGCAGGATGTATGATGTATATTATGAATGTAAACAAGTCAAAAGTGATGGTATTCGAGAAGGAGGAAAGTAAGACAGCGTGTGAAATACTAGTAGTCAATGAATGTTTGAAACAAGTAGATGAGTTTGTGTACTTGGGAAGCATGTTCGATAGAAGAGAGAATGTTGAGAAAGATATAGAGAGGAGAGTGACTGCCGGGAATAGGGCGAACGGTGCTTTGAATGCAAAGATTTCTAATAGAAATATGACTACCGAGGCAAAACTAGCGGTACATAACGGAGTTCTGGTATCGACACTAATGTATGGAAGTGAAGCCTGGAGTTGGCAGAAGAGGAACGAAAGTAGATTGAATGCAGTGGAGATGAGATCCCTTAGAGTAAAGATAGAGTAAAGAATGAAGATATTAGGAATAAATGTAAAGCTGATCGTAGCATAATACATAGAATAAAAATAGGGTCGCTCAGATGGTTTGGGCATGTTGAGCGAATGAATGGTAAGAAAGATATATAATGTAAGTGTTGACGGCGCCAGAAAGAGAGGGCGACTACGGAAGATGTGGCATGACCAGATTAACCAGATACTGGAAGATGGTCCTGTTAGAAGCCTCAACAACCGTCGAGCTTGCATGCGAAGATGTACGAATGTAGATTAAGCGAAAGTTGTATGTCAGGACAGAAGAGTATGACGTTCTATCCTCTCTGCCTACCCCTACGGAGAAACGGCATGATGGTAAGTTAGCTAGTTAGTTAGTTTTCATAGACAAAAAATATCCTTTTTAACACTATATAGTCACATAGTGTTAAAAAATTTGAGAGCCAAAATGTCTCATCTGCATTTAAGTTATTTTGGCTCAATGTAATACTGTATTTAAGACAATGTGGCACTGGTTATTTCTGTAAATATAAGGATACACGCTTGTAATTTTTAGGGATTAAAGATTATGATGTTGTTTAAACAAAAATGTATTCAAGTCATTATGGCCGAAAATGGACTTAAGACATGTGGGCTCTCAGATATTTATTTTACCTTTTTATTCCTTAACATCTATTGTTTAAAAAAGATTATTTAACATTGTCATTAACAAAAAATTTCAAGCTTTTTAGCCGTGGCCCATATTGTTATTATTTAAGCAAAAATTATTATTTTTTTTACCTCATTCTTTTTCTTTTTCATACTTTTTATTCCTTAACATCATTATTTTAACTTATTTTCATGAGAATTCATTAGTTAAAATAATTAAAATTTTCATTAACAAAAATTCTGGTTTTTGAGTTACCGATCATATTTTCGTTATCCCTTATTCAAATCTCTAAAACGAGGTCAAGTTTTAATCCTTATAATATCAGCCAAATAAAACAAGCTTGAAAATTTATCTAGACTTACTATTTTATTCGTAATTCCATGAAATATTTGGTTTTTAATTTTTATGTTTAGAAAAACGGAATCTTAAATCATTAGTTATGCATTATTCGATAAAAGTAGATCGAAACAATTTTTAAGCATTTCAGCAGTATTCATATAACTAGTATTCGAGGGTGAGTATTCAGAATCACATGTAGATCACGTGAACAATAATAAGTGCGCAGTTAAGTCTCCCCTTCCCTCCCTACACCTCTAATCACTGTATAATAGCTGTAAGACCTAGATCCTTTTTTCGCCCCTACACATTGGATTAACACTTACACTTCCTCGTTTGTATGGGTCCAGACATTTAATCAACATGCTTTCTTCAATGGGTGTCTGTGCATCCTATTATGAAGCATTAACATATTATAATAATGCATTGATAAGTACAGGATCGCCAAAAGTAAATTAAGGTGCCTTTCTCCAACATGTTTTTGACAACACTGATGTCAACATTCGAACATTGAATGGCCTAAACACTTTTCACACTATAGGTGGAATGTAGAAACTGCAGTGAAGATTAAAAAGCAATACTCTGGATCATTTAAAGCCCCTGAGAGTATAAGGATACGAACGTACACAAAGAAAAATGTACTTACGGGATTGAAGAATATTAATGTCAAAGATTACAGTGAAATGAAAGCTGCCATGAATATTTCCGATTTCACGATAACAACTTTATTCCCTAAACTACATTTGGCTTTCTGGGTCACTTTTGACCAATCCTTGTTTTTGAAGGCGTCCGAGATTCTGTAGTAGCTTCTGTAGAAATTGATAGCGAAATCGCTCAGATAATTGTTTTTTACCTCCTTACTTCATTTATGGGCTCTGTAGGATATATCATTGAAGAGAGTGGGCTATAGTGTATGGTCAGAATACACTTACAGGCACTTAGCTTACGCGAAATCAGCCCATTTATATGTACAAAAAATGATGGAAATCAACTCTAAGCTGACAGAAAGAGAGCTAGAGCTGTTAACAACAAAAGGATTATTTACAGTGAGACGTAGTGGCAAATTTTGGTCAATATGAGTATTGAGCAATGCCTTACCCGCCCAATGAAATCTGTCGGAGGTTTGACGCATGGTAGAGGCATCACAGAAAGTACACTTTCTAAATGGATACATGGAACCCCTATTTTGTAAAGTACATGAAGCCTTGAAAGACTTTTTGGGAAGTTCCATAACATTCAATGAACAACATGTAGAAGTTAGGGATTCAAGGAAGAAGCGAGACCATTTAGATATACAAAAGTTTACTTCATGGCTTCAAGAACATAATCCATTTACAAAGGAATCGGGAGAACTTCTATCTTTGTCATTTGGTTATGTATCATAAAATGCGCAGAAAAAAACTACTTTGAGACACAGACAAAACAAAGTGAAAACTCAGGCCAAGCCAAGGATGGTGAAGCTTCGATCAAAAGAAGTTAATAGTCAATCGTCAACAGCTTTTCAACAGAATTTTATGCATTTGCTATCATCATCATCATTCTTGGCACTACAACCCTTGGTGAGTCTTGGCCTCCTCAATAATTTTCCTCCACTCATCTCGGTCTAGTGCCAGCTCTCTCCAGTTTCGAAGGTCTAAGGCAGAGATATCTTTGAGGACGTTGTCACTCCATCTTAGTTTTGGCCTTCCTAAGCTCCTTCGCCCTGTTGGCCTTGAGTTTAGCAGGGACTTTGGTGCTTGATGCTCGGACATTCTCTCCACATGACCCAGCCACCGAAGTCTTCCCAGTTTTATAAATTTTGTGACGTTTGGCTCCTTAAATAGAGTATAGAGCTCATTGTTGTAACGTCTGCGCCAAAGTCCATTTTCTAGAACCGGTCCGAAGATACGCCTCAAAATTTTCCTTTCAAAAACGTCCAGTGCTCGCTCATTCCTCTTAGTTAGTACCCACGTCTCAGCTGCGTACGTGAGCACTGGCCTAATAAGCGTTTTGTACACTAATATCTTGGTGTTTCTGGACAGCAGTCTGGATTTTATCTGCTTTTGTAGGCGGAAAAAACAGCGATTTGCACTCACTATGCGCTTCTGGATCTCCTCTGTAGTATTGTTGTTGCTTGTTATCAGGGATCCTAGGTATGTAAATCTTGGTACCGTTTCAAAATTTTGACTTCCTGCATTTGCTGTAGTCCTATGAAACTAAAAGCTATCATACGAGTTAGCCGTTAGGTCGCCATCTATATTTGATGTGTCACTTCGTAAAGGAATAAAATCTTCATTGATGAAGATATTTGAAAATGGTTTACAAAATTGTGTTAATTTTCATGATGCAGAATTTTTACTAGCCGGGAATTTTTAATTCATTATGTGAGCTGGCCAAACGATTCAACTTACGAAGGAGTTGTAAATAATTATTGTGACTATGTTATTTCAAATTATGGATACAATGCTACTTTTGACGGATATCCAGAACATTCAACCACTAAAAATGAAGAGAAGAGTAGAAGAGCCTTAAGGCGGTACATTCACTACAAATGCATATTTCGGTGTTTTTTACGAAAATGTGGGTTTTTATTGTTCATTTTTATCAGAATTTATATGACAGATTGCATTTTTTTTGGGGCAATAACTTAGAACATTTGTTCTTATATAAAAGTAATAAACTGAACATTATTTACAATGATTAAGAAAATATAGGCATTAATACACAGGTCGCGGCAAAAAAAAGTTTTTAATGTTCTACAGCGAAGACACATGTGTTAAATATTTGTATGTAAGCATAATATACATGTAGCGGCGCTCAGCCGGCTCGCGCCATCTACCTGCCTACGAGCGGGGACCCTTTTTTTATTAGGTTAACATAAACAACGTCTGCGGCGGAGACATCGCCGGTTACGTAAACAAATGCAAGCAAAGGGAATCGGATGAGATGACGCCGTGCCCCAGTCTGTATTCATCTCAAGTACCGCCCGGTCGTTGTTTAGAAAACCTTTGGGTCCGCGTCTCATATCTGTGGTACATTTCTCTTTGTCCTATACTTTCGATATTATACTATTTTATTTTGTGATTGATAATTAACATATGTGCACACCGTAACGCTGTATATTTTATTTGCTCCCGGAGCCTAACTCCGGTCGAGGGATAAACGTTAAATAACAGATCATTCTTTCATTCCATCGACCTACGGATATTCCCAACAGTGGTGACCCCGACGTGATATGAAGTTTTTTTTTTTTCAATTTGGGAAGCCGAATGGATGAAAGATAGTGAACAGTGACAATTTATAAAGAACTGTGAAAGTGCACGCATACTAACACGCTCCCTGGCGTATTGCAGAAGTGCCAAGAACGTTCACTGCGTCAGGGGTGCAGATGGACAAAGTGTTTTACATCTCGTGTGTGTAAGTGCGTACCACTACTCCCGAAAGGACTCTATACCGACCGTAAACGAAGATTACGGGAAGGCGATAGTGAAACGATCACGCTCAAATCATCCCCACGATGTCCCAGCCGCACAAAGAACTCCGAGAGCTACCCAGCAGCGCCACCGTGCCCCCAGAAATCAGCCGCGTGGCAGTGCGCATTCCGCCGTTCTACCCCAACGACCCTGAGTTGTGGTTCGCCATGGTGGAACAAAGTTTCGACGCGGCGGGGGTAACGGTAGACGCCACCAAATTTGGTCATGTCTTGGGAGCCCTGGACCCCACTTACGCCCAGGAGGTCCGGGATATCATCGTTGCCCCACCAGAAGCTGGAGCCTACGCCCTCCTTAAGAGTGAACTTACGCGGCGCCTCAGCTCCACCCAGGAGCAGAAGACGAGGAGGCTCTTGGAGCTTGAGGATATGGGGGACCGCAAGCCGTCCCAGTTCCTCCGACATTTACGCACTCTTGCGGGAAATACAGTGTCCGACGAGGTTCTGAGAACGCTGTGGATGGGCCGTCTTCCGCGGAGCATGCAGGTGGTCCTTGCCACTCAGCAGGATACCCCACTAGACAGACTGGCTAACCTCGCCGACGCCATAGACGACTACACCAGCAGGCCCTCCCTCAATGAGGTGTCCACTACTACGAGGGGACAGACTGAAACGCAGTCGCTGCAACAGGAGCTGGCCGCATTGCGCAGAGAGATAGCGGAGCTACGTATACAGAACCGCCAGTCCCGAGGCTCCAGTCCACACCCTAGAAGTCGCAGCACTGGAAGATCACGTACCCGAAGCCGATCTAGGGGACCGCAACCCCATGACATTTGCTGGTACCATTGGCGCTTTCGAGCCAATGCCCATAAATGTCAAGCCCCCTGTTCTTTTGAGCAGGGAAACGCTCAGGGCTCCAACTGATGGCGACCAGCATCCCCAGCCCTAATCAAGTAAGTCGCCTTTTCATCACGGACCGAATAACCCGCACTCAGTTCCTGGTGGACACGGGTGCGGACCTGTGTGTCTATCCACGGCGCCTGGTCCATGGACGCCCTGCAAAACAGGCATATGAGCTATCGGCAGCAAATGGCAGTACCATTGCCACCTACGGCAGCCTGACGCTTACCCTGAATTTGGGCCTTCGACGCGACTTCACCTGGAGATTTGTAATTGCCGATGTCTCCAGGCCTATCATCGGAGTGGATTTTCTGGCGAGGTATGGATTGCTGGTCGGCGTTCGGAATGGGCGGCTACTAGACCAGGTGACGAATCTGACAGCACCCGGTAAACAGAGCACCGACAAGGTCGCCTCCATCAAGACTGTCGCAGGTACGTCCTCTTACCATGTCCTCCTGCAGAAATTTCCCGATCTCACGCGCCCGGACGGCACGGTCAAGGAAATTCAGCATAGTACCACCCATCACATTAGGACCACCCCGGGTCCTCCAGTAGCTGAACGACCCCGACGCCTCGCTCCCGAAAAATTCAAGCGAGCCAAGAAGGAGTTTGAGGCCTTGGTCCGCCTCGGTATCGCCCGGCCCTCAGAGAGCTGTTGGGCTTCACCACTACACATGGTCCCCAAAAAAGACGACCAGTGGCGACTGTGCGGTGACTACCGGAGCCTGAACGCCAGGACTATTCCGGACCGCTACCCTGTTCACCATATACAGGACTTCGCTCAGTCTCTGAGAGGTACCAAGATCTTTTCCACCATTGACCTGGTAAGGGCATATAACCAGATTCCAGTGGCACGAGAAGACGTCCCGAAGACGGCCATATCCACGCCGTTTGGACTTTTCGAATTCCCTGTCATGTCTTTCGGGCTTCGGAACGCAGCCCAGACCTTTCAACGCTTCATAGATGAAGTTACCCGGGGACTGGACTTCTGTTACGCATACATCGATGACATACTCGTTGCCTCGGCATCGAAAGAAGAGCACATGGTCCATCTCGAAATACTGTTCCAGCGTCTGCAGGAATACGGTGTGGTCATCAACGCCAGCAAATGCCATTTCGGAGTACCAGAAGTCAAGTTCCTGGGGTATCTAGTGTCCGGCGAGGGCACTTACCCCCTTCCAGAGAAAGTCGAAGCTATCAGGGGCTATAAAAGACCGGAGACAATTAAAGATCTCCGCCGGTTCCTGGGGGCATTGAACTTCTACCGTAGATTCTTGCCCCGGGCCGCAGAAACGCAAGCACCCCTCAACGACTTCCTCCAAGGAAACCAAAAAGGGAAACAGCTCGTTCCTTGGACACCAGATTCCATCGAAGCATTCGAAAAGTGTAAGGAAGCCCTTGCTCAGGCAACGCTGCTCGCGCACCCAAAGTGTGACGCACCGCTATCAATCATCAGCGACGCCTCCGAGACCACAGCCGGCGCCGCACTCCATCAGCTCGTCAATGGAAACTGGGAACCGCTGGCATTTTTCTCGAAAAAATTTAGTGCCGCCGAAAAGAAATACGGCGCTTACGACAGAGAGCTCCTGGCCATATATCTCGCCGTGAAACACTTCCGCCACATGGTAGAAGCCAGGACATTTACCATATTCACAGATCACAAGCCGATCACTTACGCCTTTCAGCAGGAAGCTGATAAGTGTTCGCCAAGACAATTCCGACATCTGGACTATATCAGCCAATTTACCACCGACATACGGCATGTGGCGGGCAAGGACAACATTGTCGCAGACGCCCTCTCCAGGGTAGAGACTATAGATACTCCCCTGGACTACACAGCGTTAGCTGAGGACCAGGTGGGCAATGAGGAATTGGAGAAGTTTTGGCGGGAAGGATCTGTTTTACAGCTGAAAAAAGTAAGAATTCCTGGCACCAGCACAGACCTTTTCTGCGACGTCTCTACGACGACAGCCAGGCCCTTCGTCACACAGAAGTTCCGACAGGCAGCTTTTAATACGGTCCATCAACTGGCTCATCCAGGTAGCAAGGCGACGGTCAAGCTCATAACACAGCGTTATGTCTGGCCGTCCATCAAAGCTGACGCTAGGAAATGGGCACGTAACTGCCTCCAGTGCCAACGCAGTAAGGTGTCAAGGCACGTATCAGCACCTCTAGGTACCTTCCCTCAAACTTCGGCCAGGTTCGAACATGTCCATATCGACATCATCGTCATGCCAATGTCAGAAGGATGTCGATACTGCATGACTTGCGTGGACCGGTTCACGAGATGGCCAGAAGCTTTTCCAATCAAGGACCAAGAGGCAGAAACGGTGGCGCGAGCATTTTACCAGGGGTGGATTACCCGGTTCGGGACTCCGCTCCGAGTCACGACAGACCAGGGCAGGCAGTTTGAATCGAGGCTTTTCAGGAATTTAAGTTGCCTGGCAGGAACGACTCAAATCCACACGACTGCATACCACCCTGCGGCAAACGGTATGGTAGAGCGACTACACCGCCAGCTGAAAGCAGCCATAAAATGCCACCAAAACAACCGCTGGACAGAAGTGCTTCCCACCGTACTGATGGGAATCAGAGCTGCCTGGCGAGACGACCTTTCCACCACTTCAGCCGAACTGGTTTATGGAGAACCACTCCGCCTACCAGGCGAATTCCTCACCACACGATCGACGGTCGACGATGGCACTGACAAATTTATCAAGGAACTGCGGCAATACTTTACCCAGCTACGACCAGTAGAAGGCACCCGCCATGGAGAGAGGAGACAGTTCATTTTTAAAGACCTTCCCAAATCTACACATGTCTTTCTGAGGGACGATACCGTCAAGAGCCCACTCCAGCAACCATACAGTGGTCCCCACGAAGTCCTCCGCCGAAACGAGAGGACGTATACGATCCGTGTGAGAGGGAAGGACGTAACTGTCAGCATCGATCGCCTCAAACCGGCCTTCATAGCCACGGAACCGACGGAATCTCCGATTACTTTGACAACACCACAATCATCCCATCAGAATGTCTCCAAGTCACCAGATTTTACCAAAATTACCACACGTTCGGGCAGACATGTTCGATTCCCAGATCGCTTGGATATGTAGATTTCTAACACCGAATGAACTTCATCGCAGCATTCCTCGCTCCCGCTCCACCCATCAAGGAAGCTGCTGGGAGGGGAGTGCTGTAGCGGCGCTCAGCCGGCTCGCGCCATCTACCTGCCTACGAGCGGGGACCCTTTTTTTATTAGGTTAACATAAACAACGTCTGCGGCGGAGACATCGCCGGTTACGTAAACAAATGCAAGCAAAGGGAATCGGATGAGATGACGCCGTACCCCAGTCTGTATTCATCTCAAGTACCGCCCGGTCGTTGTTTAGAAAACCTTTGGGTCCGCGTCTCATATCTGTGGTACATTTCTCTTTGTCCTATACTTTCGATATTATACTATTTTATTTTGTGATTGATAATTAACATATGTGCACACCGTAACGCTGTATATTTTATTTGCTCCCGGAGCCTAACTCCGGTCGAGGGATAAACGTTAAATAACAGATCATTCTTTCATTCCATCGACCTACGGATATTCCCAACATACATATAAAGTTTACTTAATTATATAGAATCCGTATGTAGGAAATTAAGAAATATTTTATATTTATAAAGTTATAATTATTCAAACATGCTGTAATTTTGATGATTTTCAAATCTTGTTTAATCATATAAAAATATGATTTCAAGGGATATATTGTACCTATATTCGCACTTTGAATCTTCATTCACTATTGAAAAGCTACATTTTTTATTAAAAACACGTCAATTATTATTTTAAAATAAAACTTCTAAAGTATGAAAAACGACATCCTCAAACGTCAAATGCCGTTCATATGCCGTCTGGCCACGGCAGAGGTCAGACATGTTTATGTGGCCGAATATTCCTCGTCATTTATTTCACTATTAATCGTACTTCTACGCCAAATTTGACATTTATATGAATTATTATTATGTAATACGCTCAAAAGTAATTGATATCTCACCCATATATTAAGGTTTTATATGGATTTTCAAACGGTTTCATCCTTTTTACACTTTGAACATACGTCACATGTCAGTTTCACTATTATAGTCCGTCTAACGTATCTGAAGAATGGCCAAATTTGGAACTAACGACGCCATATTGGATTATCTACAGCTGACTCGGCCTGACAGACCTTTGACAGACTTTGTTTACAGAGGGGTTCACGACTGTTTCGATAGTTTTTTAAGAAAATTTTAGATTGTCACCATGCCAAAAACCATTAAAAGCGGTGTTCGGGAAATAATCTTGAAAATGCACACGTTTTATGAAGAGGAACAACGTCTAAAAGCCCCAATTATACCGTTTGATTTTGTTCATAGACTTATTGCCGCCATTTCAGGTTAGTGCTGCCATGCAGTTATAATGATTTTCCCATACTTAGTTTTTTATTTTACTATTATACAATTTCTTCAGGTATTTCTGAATCGGCAATTTACAAAATAGTTAAAGAAGGTAAAGTGGCCGTGGAAATGGGCATTAAAATATCTACACCCGGAAAAAAAAGAACAAGGATAAGTGGAAAAATTGATTTAGAAGCCGTAAGATGAGAAAAGTTTTAGAACATATTTTATTCGATAATTTTTTACATAGAATTTTTATTATTTATACTTTTTATTACATAATTCATTAACCAGTTCATTTGTATAAACATCTTTTTTCAAAAATAAACTTTTTTATTTGTGCACATTAAAGACTGGTTGCATCAACTTACTTTATAGCAATAGTTCATTTAAAGCATAGATTTTTACGAGAGCGAGTTGTTTGATCGGTGGAAAATGCAAAATATCTATGCTTTGAACGAAAGATTACTATAAACCAAGTTGATACAACGGCCCTAAACCGATTAATATCCTTAGGTGTTACTGAGTTAAACATGGTGGTCATGATCATTAGGCACCGAATAAAACCGGCGCCACACTGCGCGGATCTTCTGCCGCTATTCTGTCGTGGAACATCGCTACATTTCTTTCCATACAATATGCGCTTATTAAACACACTACGCGAATGATCGGTCGATCTATTTGCTTTGCCGATTTGGCGTAACGGAAAAAACGCCGCAGAAGATCTGCGTAATGTGGCGCCGGCCTAAAAGAATTATTATTGTTTGTTTTTTTTCCTGAAAATTGTATTTTTCTTTGATTTTGAAAAAACGCCATTTTGTGACGTTGCGTATTTTACGAATGTATATTTTGATAAATTTATTTGTACGTTAGTTTACATATTTTGTTTTTTATCGTGTCGTATACTGCTTAATAACTTGTTTAAGAAAAAACGAATTTGCAAAAAATTCCCTACAAATGAGATAATTTTTAGACTATGGGCAGTACCACAACGATTGGGACGCCCTCCTTCATTCTCCAGATAAGTTGGACGGACTATAGCCCAATTTCAACAACAAAGTCCAGAATCTCATAGACGAATCAAGATACACACTGTACGCGCCGTGGGCATGCGCGTTGGCGTAATTATTTTTCGTTTATATTACGGTATACATTATGATTTGAAAAGTATTTCAGAATTATTAATATGTTTTTTAAATTCTATACAGTAAGTAATAATTGGACGTAAATAAAATACAGGAATTTGTCGAAAGTTTAAATAATACATTTTGATATACGCAGTACGCACGTGGGGCTAGGTAATTGTTTTGTATTGTCATATTACGATATGCATTGATTTAAAAAGGAGTTCAGAATCATTAATATGATTCTTAAATTATTTACGGAAAATAAAAAGTCGACTCAAATAATATAAGATCATTTGTCAAAAGTTAAATAAGTAAATATTTTGACAGATGAAGTACTCTGTGGGGATGCCTGACGCCGACGAAAGCGAAGAATATATGACCATCTCTTTCTATCACCTTACTGTTTTAGCAATTTAACCTTGTATGTGACGAAAGTGCAAGTTTTATTCGATTTACGCTCAGATGACATCTCAGGCACGGCTTGAAAGTACATGATCTATCCACGTAATTTGACAGATTCGCATGTTTATGAAACGGCTGTCCAGCCTTAAAGAAAAGTTCATGTGACATCCATTTTGAAGAAAATACAAAATGTACTACACCTGAGGGAAACTTTTTGGAAATAAAAAAAGATTGTTAAAAGCAGTAGCTTCAGAAATGGATAATAGGAAAATATCAACCTTGACCGCTGAAGATGATGCTGATGCAGATATAGTGAATGTTGCTATAGAAAAGCTTAAGGATCTGATACAGATTTATTGACTTTATTAGTGTCCTTGGCTCCAGAGAAAAAATAAATTTATTTTTGAAAGCAAAAAGGTAGCAAGGATCCAACTAAACTATTTTAAATTTTAATTTTTTGATCGAGCAGCACAGTACAATTAGAAGAAGTCTCTTGTTTGTACATGCAATGACCGGATGTGATACTACATTATGCTTTTATGGTTTAGGAAATCTGTAAATCTGTTGAAGTGGTGAAATCTTCAGTTGAAAAGCAACAAGCTTCAATATTTTTGCAAGAAAATATATCAAAAGAACTATTGCTAGTTAGTGGAGAAAGATTTACCCTTGGACTATATGGAATCAATAGACAAACAAACTTAAAGAAGCTCCTTACTTCAAATTTATGAATATGATAAAAAAAACAAATTTACGATCAAATTTCGATCTGGCAAAATTACCCCCACAACCAAGGCATGTCAACAACACATAGGTACTAAGAGTTTACTTGCAAGTCCAAAAATGGTTTAGGCAATAGTTTACTAGCTACTGAATGGGGATGGAAGTGGGAGTCTGTATATGAAAATGGAGCAGAGAAAAAAGTTCTTCAACCAGTGACTTCTTTAAATACTTTAATGCCAAATGATCTTTTGCATTTAGTGTCATGTTCCTGTAAATCTGCTCGTGGGAATTATTACAGATGTAGAAAGTCAGGATACTTTTTTCAGTGACTTCTTTAAAAACTTTAACGCCAAATGATCTTTTGCATTTAGTGTCATGTTCCTGTAAATCTGCTCGTGGAAATTATTACAGATGTAGAAAGTCAGGATACTTTGTTCAGATATGTGTGAGCATTGCAGTGGATATTCGTGTCACAATGGACGACGATCATGGCAAAATAAATGATGATTAAGTGTGTAGGTATAGGTATGTATAATATATTTCAAATAAATTCATATAAAAAGCGAAAATTTTAACTATTTCAGTGAATTCTCATAAAAGTATTAAGTTTACAAAAAAATGTTATATTAGCTTTTTTAAAGATTATTTGTTAAAGAATAAAACGGTAAAAAAATATTAATTTTGCTTAAATAATGAGGGAGATATGAGCGATAATAAAAAGTCTTGAAAAATTTATGTTTAAGGGGTGGTGGGGGAGGGAGCACAAGGGGGAGCGGCAGGGACAGTTGAGGAAATACTCCTCTAATTAGGTTCTAACAACTGGCAAAATTTTAGCTTGTCTCTAATTTCTTCCGACAAAAAACCTTCATTGCCTGCTAAAGTGATAACGAAAATATGAGCAATAACTCAAAAACCAGAAATTTTTTTAATGAAAATTTTAACTATTTTAGTGAATTCTCATGAATGTATTATGTTTACAGAAAAATGTTAAATAAGCTTTTTTAAAGAATAGATGTTAAGGAATAAAATGGTAAAAAAAATTTTTTTTTTGAAATAATGACGGAGTTATGAGCAGAAACTCAAAAACTTGGAATTTTATGTTGTGTTTGTGGGGGAGGGAGCACAAGGGGGAGGGGCGGGGACTTTTGAGGAAATACTCCTCTAATTAGGTTCTAACAACTGGCAAAAATTCAGCTTGTCTCTAATTTGTTCCGACATGAGCTCATTTTTGGCCTTCATTGTCTGGGCTATCACGGATCATGCAATGTGTTAATCTTGACATGCAGGCCTGCACTTGTGCGTGCTATACGGAGGCATCTTATGTGCAGACCCACACGAATTCCGGGGTATTTGTTTTTATGTGTACACATACGGTGCATAACACCATTGAAAAAGTTAGTAAAAAATAAAAGACATCCTTAGAGTTTAAACAATATTGAGAAAAAGTACACAAGCAATCAAAATAACAATAAATAAATAATATACACAGAAAATCAGTCAAATAAAACATTGTCATAAGTGCAATACCGCGAAAGAACCATTTGTCAAAATGTTCAGGAGGGACAAAAAACCTTTCCATTTTGTCAATAAAAAAGATAAAAAATAAATTCAAATGCAGTTTTTTTTGTGTTACTATTTTATATTAGACAGTAAAATTTTATTTTCGTTTGCGTTTATGCAAAATTAATTGTGGCACATACGCGATATTGCCATACTAGTGACCCGGAAGATATTAAATTGAATGATTTAGTGTAAAGGACAAATTTGATCTGCGGTAAATGCTTAAGGTGTTAATAAGGTGTTTAATTTGATAAGGATTAATACTGAATTGGTCAAAATTGCACAAGCAGTTTATTGATTAATTTCACTATTTGAATGCGCCAATCAATGTGGCATGTGCCGTTCAACTGAAAGTGCCAGAAAATTTAATTTTGACATGATTGGCTCATACACGGTATTGCACTTACACCGACGATATGATGTAAAAAAAATAAAGTCAACAAACCTATGAGTAAAACGTGAAACATTATCAGATTTTAATACAGAAATTATCTTCTTCTTCTTCTTCATAAGCCTTCATCTCTCCACTGCCGGTATAGGCCTCTTTCTTCTCTTTCCATCCTTCCTTGTTTGCTAATTGTAGCCATTTCTTTCCCCCCACAGCAGCTATATCTCTTTTGAGGTCTTCCGATGCCTGGACTCAAAATTTTTGATTTCTTTATATTCATCTTAAGACCAACTTTGCTCGAAGCTTCGTGTAGTTCTTTTAACATTATACTTAGTTCTATGATATTTTTACTTACAACTACTCAACTACTATGTCGTCAGCATATCTTAGGTGACTTAAATATGTGCCATCTATCTTCACACCTTTGTTATCCCAATTCAGGGTCTTAAATACATTTTCTAAGGCTAACGTGAAGAGTTTAGGCAAGATTGTGTCACCTTGTCGGACACCTTTTTCTATTTTTATTTTTTCAGTTCTAGTGTCGTTGTCAATTATAACACTCATAGTTGCATTTTCATATATAAAGTTTACTAATCGTATATATCTAGTGTGTTCTCGCGTTTTGGAGTGTATCGATGATTGCCCACCTTTCAACTGAGTCAAATGCTTTTTGATAGTCGATAAAAGCTAAGTGTACAGGTATATTATACTCTGTTGTTTTTTCTATGAGCAATCTCAGAATTTGAATGTGGTCTCTGGTTCCAAAACTTTTGCGGAAGCCGCTTTCTCTACCGGTTGGTAGTGATCAAATTTTAGCGTTAAGCGATTAGTCATGATCTTTGTTAGCAATTTATATAAAACGAAAGCAAACTTATGGGTCGATAGATTATCGCTGTCTCCTTTTTGAAATACTATTTTGACTTCCACGTTTTGCCAATCACAAGGTATTTTTCTTTCTTCTAGACATTTGTCTAACAGTATTTTTATGGCTTCTATCAATTTTCTTCCCCCTGGTTTTAACATATCGCTTGCTATTTGATTTGTACCCGGAGCCTTATTTTTTTTCATTTGCTTTAAGGCATCTCTTTGATTTCTATTTCTGGTAATTCTTCAGATCCTACATTCAATATGCATCTTTCTTTTACCTCATTTTGGTTAATTCATGATGTGTAGAGCTCTGAGCAAAATTTTTCAATGGTTTTTGATATAGATTCCTTGTCTCTTACAGTAATTCCATTTTTATCTTTTATTTTAGTTATGTTATGGTATCCATGTGATTTTATCTACTGTTTGCGAAATTATTTTTGTGTTATAGCTTCTAATATCTTTTCTAATTTGCTTGTTGATAGTTTTGTTAATGATCTTATATTCATCTGAGTCTCTAGAAAGGGTTTTTCGTTTTTCAATTAGAGTGAATGTGCTATTTGATAATTTGCTGTTATTTTTTTGTTGTCTATATGAAATCTTTTTTACAGATGTTTGGATAATTGATGTTAATTTATTGTTAAGAGTGTCTATTTACATTTGTTCGAGATCTCTTTCTCCTACTATTTTATCTACAAGTGTTTCTTGAAAAGTATCTTTGTTTCTAGTTAACAAATCTAATGTTGGTATTGTGTGACTTTTTCTGTTTGTCAAAGCTTTCCTTTCCATTCTTGTATTTACCCTAAAAAATGCCCTAACTAATCTGTGGTCACTGCCTGTGTCAAATTTATTTGATAGTCCATCTTCTTTGTGTTTGTTTTTTATAGAAGTATTTAGACAGTATAATTCTTCTTTACGTAGATAGTCCAGCAACATTTCGCCCCTTTCATTTCTGTTTCCCAATCCAAGCTGTCCTATATTATGGGGATCTCCTTGTTTCCTCTCTCTAATTTTGGCATTAAAATCGCCATTAATAATAACTAGTTTGACTTTTTCAGATTTTTTGGCTTTGGTTGTGTCTTTATAAAGTTGTTCGACTTCTTCATCATCCGAGGCACTTGTGGGAGCATATGCGTGGATGATTTGTATAGTGAATTGTTGGTTTAATTTAATCAGGATGTAGATAACTCTGTGAGATACTATTCATTTTTGTTACGCGACTTTTCAGATTTTTATTTATTAAGATTGCTATTCCTCCAACTGAGGTATCTATATTGTTTCTATAGAGGATGGTCCAGATGGTAAAGTTATTTCTTCTTCTCCTCTTTGCCTTGTCCAGAAACTATCACTGTCTCAGAATCAAAAACATGTTTCAAGTAATCAAGCTGTCACGGAATACGTCTGCAAACTCACTGCACTCATATATTATATTATAATGATAATATATATATACTATATATCTAGTATATATTATATATAATATTTATATATATATATAAATATATAAATATTATAAATATTATAAATCAAGGAAAAACTTACTAGAATTTTAAAATCTTTTATTATTTAAAAAATATTACTTAAAAGACAAAGTTTGGTCCTTATAGTTAAATGTTGTACAGAGATCTATGTAAGGACTAGATCCCGCGATCGTGAACACTTTATGAGGCGATAATTGACACACAGCGCTGTACACGGTGGTAGCTGACACCGGGATCTCAACTATAGTTTCTCCTGAATAGCTCAGTTGGTAAAGGTGTTTTGCTGTACCAGCAGCAATGATGCGATCATCATGGAAGTAACTGACATGTATCCCGTGGTCTGGTAAGTCAAATACTGTTGTAGCATTGAGCGATCGGATCTGCCATAGGGCGAGTCTTGGACCTCCACCGCAAATCTGTACAGGAAGAGGTGATTGTCATTTTCTACGATGTATGGCAGGTGTTATCTGTATATTTTTATATCCTATTTATGGAAACGAGATGAATAAAAATTTACTTTACAATATAAGAATAAAGATAAATTAGGATACCAGTAAGTAAACACCTTCTACAAAGTGTGGTTTAATTGAAAGAGAATCCAAATTAACAGGCATAAAGACTCTAATAATATCAGAATCAGAGTTCGAAAAAATCGGGTTTTTATAATAAAAATCAAATAATCGGATTTTTTGATATATATCCGATATATATTAAAAATTGGATGTACATCCAATTTTTTTTTCTCTTTTTTTGCACACGTCGATTGATACAAACTCAAAATAATAAGAAAATTATTTTTTTATTTTGTATATGAATTATTATTATTTATTAAATAAATGAATTGCATACTGAAAAAAGCTTATATTAGGTCCTTACATATGAAATTGGCGTTTTGCCGTACTGGCAAATTTGATCTCAAATATCTTATCTTTGGTTAGGAATTCCAAATCCAAATTTATACAGCTATTTACTCATGTATTTGTGTTTTGAAAATTATAATTCATTTGTTTTTTCCTCAATTGTTTTTTTCTTTGCGTCACTCAGTTTACAAAATGAAAAACTTGAAATATCGCGTTATTTACGAGTACGAGTTCCACCGTGGCACCAGTGCTGCAGAAACGGCTCGAAGGATTAATGATGTGTATGGCGACGGTGCCGCAAAAGAAAACACAGTGCGTTTTTGGTTCCAACGTTTTCGTTCTGGAAATTTCGACCTGCAGAACAAGCCCCGTGGACGGCCGGAGACCAAAGTTGATAATGAAGAATTGAAGGCTATTGTGGAAGCGGATCCATCGCAAACCACATCCGAGTTAGCTGCAGGCTGCGGTGTTAGTGATAAAACTGTTTTAATCCACTTGAAGCAAATTGGTAAGGTGAAAAAGCTTGAAAGGTGGGTACCTCACGAATTGAGTGAAGCAAATCAACAAACGCGCGTTGACTGCTGCGTTGCATTACTCAACCGGCACAATAATGAAGGGATTTTAAATCGAATCATTACCTGTGATGAAAAGTGGATCCTGTACGATAATCGGAAGCGCTCATCGCAATGGCTGAACCCTGCCGAACCAGCCAAACCATGCCCCAAGCGAAAATTGACTCCAAAAAAGTTACTTGTGAGCGTTTGGTGGACTAGTGCTGGTGTCGTTCACTACAGCTTTCTTAAATCTGGCCAGACGATTACGGCAGATGTCTATTGTCAGCAACTGCAAACCATTATGGAAAAGCTAGCTGCTAAACAACCGAGTCTGGTTAATCGCTCTAGGCCACTGCTGCTTCATGATAACGCTAGACCACACACTGCACAACAGACGGCTACCAAATTAGAGGAGCTTCAATTGGAATGTCTAAGACATCCACCGTACTCTCCGGACCTTGCCCCAACAGATTACAATTTTTTTCGAAATTTGGATAACTTCTTGCAAAGGAAAAAATTCAACTCCGACGGGGCAGTCCAAACCGCCTTCGAAGATTTTATTGATTCCTGTCCGAATGGATTTTTAGTAAAGGGATCGATGAACTACCTATGAGATGGCAAAAGTGCGTAGATAGCAATGGTACATACTTTGATTAAATAAATTTATTATAATAAAAAAAAATCGGCTTTATGTTCCTCCCATACTAAACGCCAATTTCATATGTAAGGACCTAATATATGCAATTATTATATATAAGTTATAAAAGTTGCTCTTTCTAATGTAGTGTTATGGCTGTTTGTTTCTTTGTGTGAAATAAAAAACGGATTATATGAAACAAATGAAACTAAAAAATAACTGTAGCACTTTTTAAAATACAACTAGCGCCATCTAGTAACGACCGCAGATATTAAAAAAACAACCTCTAGCATTTTTTTTAAATACAACTAGCGCCATCTATTAACATTTTCAGAAAGTTTTCTTGGATATATATCAAAAATAAAAATCCAGCCGTAAATATCGTGATATATATCATGATATATATCCGCGGATATATATCCTCGAACCCTGATCAGAATGCAACAATATTAATATTATGACGTAACACGGTTCTGCCAGTACAGCTTAGTTTTCGTTTTGCAACAGTCGGTTGAGTTTAATTGAAATTGACTCAATTTTTTTAACATCATCGGAAAAGTAGAAAAATGTAGACGGTTGTTCGCCAAATATTTCATGGAACCCCACACATTTTTTATTCAATTAAAACAAAATATGAATGAAAATATGGGTCTCTCAGTACGGTCACGTAGCTAATTTTCGACACCCTCATTGGTTGAATTGATAAAAAAAAACATTACTTACAATCCAATCTTCTCCTAAAGTGGCAGCCCCCATCCATTTTCCTAGATCAGGTCTAGCGAGCTTTGTTTCCGTGTGAGGTGTGAAGTTATTGTAAGAATACTGAGATCGGCTGTCCCACAAGTTGACAAGTCCATCTTCTCCGGCCGAAATTATGTTAGAATTTCTGAAAAAGACACAGAATTATATCAATTAGACAACGAACACAGAATATCGTCATAAATGAAAGTGGAAAAAGAGGAAGACCAAAGAAAATATTTATAAGCCAGCTACTGGAATGAAGCAGATGTAGAAGCTACCAAGAAAAAAATATCTGGTACAGAATATGGATTGATGGAGAGGGCTACAGCGAGGAAGGAATGTCACTTAAGAAAAGAGGTACCGTAGAGTTTAGCACAATTTTGATTGTAAAATGAATAATTTTTCAGTCTTAAAATTGGATGTGAAAGAAAATTAATAGAAGGAAGCAATTAATAAGTGTGAAGTTTTTCCTGACATGGATCCATCACAGGTCCAATATTAAAAATATATAAGAAGTATGTTTTATTGATTTATGATTTATTATTTCTGTTATAGAGAAGGAGAGAGAGAGCTTGACCATCAATCAATTTCTTATCAACTATCGTAATTTCGAATGTCCGCCCCTAACTTGCTGGAATTACAACAACACTGACTAGCCATGAATGAGGCACAATCCGAGTGTGACACGTCAATCAGTGTGCGGCTCAGGCTACGCATTATTATGTCCCATGATTTTTCACGGGTTTACAGCTTGTTTACTTTTAATCGAGATGCATACATAGAACACATGTCATGCCATTTATTTAAGTTACCTTCTTTTGGTGCATAGAAGGTAACATTTTGTAACAGTTTGTAGCGGAAATGGCTGTACAGTAGCCGGCAAACATCTTGAAATTCTACGGCGTAGTGGGGGGAAGTTTGTGCATCGACCTTTCCACCAACGAGACCCAAATTTCGTCTTCTGCGCATTCCCCCACTACGCCAAAGAATTTCAAGAAGTTTGCCGGCAACTGTAACAGGAATGCAAGACCATTGAAATGACAGTTTACTGTCAAAAATTTATTCACTTGAAATTAGTGTTCCAATAATATAAATAATGTATTGTCGACCATCTTGAATCGAGTACTCGAATCGAATAAAGATGCTCAGTTCGAATGATTAGTTATTGAATTTAAAATTAGAACTGTGTATTGAATTACATCTGTCTGTAATGTTGCGGCGGTAAATGTCTTTGAATCGTCATGAGACGTTGATTCGAAGATACTTATCTCTTATTTTGGCTATCACAAACCAATAGTTACATTTGTGCCACTTCAAAATGAATATTAATAATTTAACTCAATAAAGACATTGATGCCAATTGATTTCAATTATATTTATCATCTCTCTAGACATGGTATTTTTACATTTTTATTATTATTGTGATAGAGTGGTATATGAGGAGTGCGTAGTGATAGTGTGAAAGAGATGAATGCATGCAGTAGGAAGCGGGGGAAACGAGCGACGCCATTCGGGCACTGACGGTCGCACGCAGAGGACTGTTTATAAATAAACTGATAATTACTGAACAAGATCGGGTATTCAATTTCTTCCTTATATCAAAGAAAACTCAGGAAGTGATTATACCACAGTGGCGCAGCCGATAAAAAGAGATCTACACTCAGAGAAAGAATAAAAGGAATTTGGAATTTACGTGTATTAAAACTCAGCAAGAAAAAAATAATCTACCTACTTCTTGGATTGGTTTTTTTTTACATGTAACTGGATTGGATGGGACTGCTGGGAAGGAGAAGAAGAAGAAAGAAGAATAACAAGGATATTCGGAAGTCTTCGGCAGAGTGAGTCATCGACAATTCAGCAGAATCGTCAGGGTGCGAGACCGGGCAAGGTCATCGGCAATCCAGGAGGGAGGATCGTCAGGGAGAAGACGACAAGACGGAGGAAAAGAAGGGAACAAGGACGTCGGAAAAGGAGCCGCGCAGTGCAGAATCAACCAGGAAACATAGAGGCAAAGGACGAGGGTCTATTGAGGGTCATCTACGATCTTCGGAGTCGAGCTATCTTCGTGGTCGGGACCTTAAGTTAAGTAATTGTTACCTGTAATAAAATACTTAGCTAGTGCTCAAAATGGAGGGGTTTTTGAAAGGGTTGAGTCCTTTCTGCCACAAGTCTGGGAATTGGCCCATCTTCAAGGAAAGATTGGATCAGATTCTCATACTCGGTGATGAGAAATTGTCAGAAGACAAGAAGAGAGCATTTCTCTTAAGTAGTCTTACGGAAGATACCTTTGTCTTTCTGAGTGAACTATGTTTTCCAAGAAAATTGTCAGTTTTAAAATTCGAGGAATTATGTACAATTATAGAAAAAAGTTGCAAGGGTAGTGATAATATATACGAACACAGAGAATTTTTTTTTAATTGTAAACAGGCAAATGATGAATCAATTAGAGATTTTATGGCAAGATTAAAAAGTTTGGCTATTAAATGTTCATTCAACAATAGATTAGATGAAATTTTGAAAGATATTTTTATTATAGGAATATTTAACGCGGAAATTAAAAATAAATTATTTTTGAGTGCCGGGGGAAATAATTTGAATGAGTGTGTGGAGTTGGCGTATACATATGAACATATTATTGAGAGAAAAAATGAGAGTTGTAACAATATTGATTTGCATAGTAACGATAATATTTTGTGTAGTATAGAACGGCCCAATCAGAGATCGAGGCCCATTTCAAACTCTCGACCAATCACAGACAATTTGGATCGAATGACGCGCTTGCGTAGTACAGGGTTCAAAACACCTGACAGTAAAATTTTGTTGAAATGTTTCATTTGCCACAAACAGGGACATAAAAAGAAAGATTGTTTTTTAAAAAATATAGTATGTTTCAAGTGTGGGGGGCGTTTTCATTATGCTAATAAGTGTGAAGTGATTAATACAATCATGAACATTAGTTATAAAGATTGCGATCCTATTTATCTACAGGTTAAAGTGAATGGAATTGTATTACAGATGATTTTAGACACCGGATCGGGAGTTAATGTAATGCCCTTTCATTTATACAAAAGATTTTTTAAGGAGATTAAGTTAAATAAGTGTGAAATAAAGTTATCCGGTTATGATAGTACATCACTCGAAGTAATAGGTATCTATAGGTTTTCAGTTGAGTACAACAATATTATCGCTGAACAAGATTTCATTATCGTGAATAACGGTTCGTCATTCATACTAGGAAGAAATTTTATAAATACATTTAAAATTGGGTTTACAAATATTAATGTGTTAGCATCAACATCAAGTGAGTTGCCAAGCGTATTGAATAATAATTATTTTTTAGATAAAATGAAAACTAAGTATAAGGATGTATTTTTAAATAAAACTGGTAGTTTTAAAAATTACGAAGTGAATATTGAGGTTTTACCGAATTTTCAACCCAAATATTGTAAACCAAGGCCAATCCCTTTTAGTTTAAAAGACAAGGTAGAAGAAGAGATCAATAGATTGTTAGATGAAAACATAATCGAGAAAATGGATATTAGTGAAATGGCAAGTCCAATAGTTATAGTAAAAAAAAAAAATGGAAGTATTAGAATATGCGCAGATTTTAAAAATACATTAAATCCTATGTTAAGGCGTTTAAAATATCCATTACCAAAAATAGAAGATTTAATGGCTAAATTGAAAGGGGCAAAATATTTTGCAAAATTAGACTTAAAAAACGCATTCGGGCAATTAAGATTAAATAAAAGGTCTAGGAAATTATGTGTTATTTCTACCCATTTAGGTTTATTTGCATATAAAGTTTTGCCATTTGGATTGACTACATCGCCGGCAATTTTTAGTAATGTTCTTAATTCAGTAGTAAGCGATTTACAAGTTGCATGTTTTCTAGATGACATTTTAGTATTCTCCGATACGCTAGAAGGGTTAGAGGAAGAAACTGAAAGAACTTTAAAACGATTAAATGATTGTGGTTTAACAGTAAATATCGATAAATGTGAATTTAATAAAAAAGAAGTTGAATATTTGGGATTTAAAATTTCTAATAGGGGTGTACAGCCATTGCCTGATAAAGTTGAAGCAATTATAAATATGGAAGTACCTAAAAATGTAACGGAGTTACGTAGTTTTTTAGGAGGTATAAATTATTATAGGATTTTTATTAAAAATCTAGCGAGTATTTTAGAACCTTTGTATAACTTGTTAAAAAAAGAGACTGAGTTTAATTGGGATAATAATTGTCAAATTGCTTTTGAGAAGGTTAAAGAAATATTAACGTCGAATAAAATTTTGGTACATTATGATCAGAATATACCTATTAAACTCATAACAGACGCAAGTAATGTAGGAATGTCAGCGATAATTTGCCACGTTTACGAAAACAGTATTGAAAGACCAATAGCTTATGCCAGTAAGACTTTTACATCGACGGAATTAAAATACTCAATATTGGATAAAGAGGCTAGTGCAATTATTTTTGGCTTAAAAAAATTCTTTCAATATTTGTATGGAAGAAAATTTATCTTAGCATGTGATAACAAACCCTTGGTGCATATTTTAGGAGAAAATAAAAATATTCCGATATTAACAGCTAGTAGACTACAAAGATATGCATTAATCTTACAAAATTATGATTATACGATTGAATATATTAATACGAAAGACAATAAAGCAGATTTCTTATCTAGACTACCAATGAAATTGTCAGAAAAGGAAAATAACGAAAGTTTTGATTTTTTTACTAATGAGATTAATGTAGAAGAGGTAGAGATTGAATTTTTAAATTTTATTTCGTTTAATGCGAAACTGGATAGAGAATTAATAAGAGACAATTCCAATAGTGATGAGTTATTTATGGAAATAAAAAAATATCTATGTGATGGATGGCCCGAGAAAAAGAAAATTTCAGGAGATATTTTAAAATATTGGCAAATTAGGGATAAATTATCAGAATTCAATGACTGTTTATTCTTTGATAGTAGATTGATAATACCATCAATTCTAAAAAAAAAAATATTAGAGTATATACATCAATCTCACATGGGAATCGTCAAATCAAAAAATTTAGCGAGAAATTATTTTTATTGGTTGGGAATGAACGCAGATATTGAACGTACGATTAAAGAATGTAAGCAATGCCAAGAAAATTTAAGCTCACCATGCAGGGTCGAATTAGGAAGTTGGCCAATAGAAGAACATGTATGGAGTAGAATACATTTAGATTTTTTTGGTCCCATAGCGAATAAATATTTTTTAATAATTGTAGACTCGACATCAAAATGGATAGATGCTATTGAAGTAAGTAATATAAATGCCTTTTGCACAATTAGAGTCTTAAAAAGAGTATTTTCACTTCTAGGTATACCCAACTATATAGTATCAGACAACGGATTAGCATTTACATCGAAAGAATTTAAAGAATTTTGTGAAAAATTGAATATAAAACATATTACGTCAGCAGTTAACCATCCAGCTTCGAATGGTTTAGCGGAAAATGCCGTAAAAACAATCAAATATTTTCTTAAAAAAATGATAATTAACAACAGGTTAATGGAAAATTATGAAGAGAGATTATTAAAATTTTTAGTAGATTTTAGGAACACACCTTCAATTACGACAGGTGTTGAACCTAGCGTGCTAATGATCGGTAGAAAAATTAGATCAATTTTTGATACGTTGATACCAGACGATAGTAAATCTTTTGTTAGGATTAACAGAGAGATACAGGAGAGGATGAAATGGAAACAGAACAGGCAAAAATTTTATTATGGGGGGAAGAAAAGGGGAAAACATTTTAAAATTGGTTCTAAGGTTATGACAAGAGACTTCAGAGATTCGAAAAATAAATGGGTACCTGCTACAGTTATTAAAGTATTGGGAAATAGGAATTTTATAGTGGAAACTATGGGAAAATTAAAATGGAAAAGACATATGGATCACTTAGTAGGAAGGAGGGTACACTGGGAAGATAAAAATAATGAATCTGAGAGTATGAATGAATTGGGTCCACTTTATGAAGTGGACAATAAGACCATGGCTAATGAGGATTCTTCTCTTTCAGAAGGCACTCCGTGGAGAGACAGGCTGAGACCACGAAGAGGGGGATTTCGATATCCTAGATGACCTACAAACACATATACCAAAAAAAAAATAAAGGAAAATTGTTATAGGAATTAAGGGTTGTGTATTATATATTGTATTATTATATTATGTGTTGTAATATTATATAATGTATTGTAATATGTAGATCAGGTATTTTTGGGTTAATTGGGGGAGTGTGATAGAGTGGTGTATGAGGAGTGCGTAGTGATAGTGTGAAAGAGATGAATGCATGCGGTAGGAAGCGGGGGAAACGAGCGACGCCATTCGGGCACTGACGGTCGCACGCAGAGGACTGTTTATAAATAAAGTGATAATTACTGAACAAGATCGGGTATTCAATTTCTTCCTTATATCAAAGAAAACTCAGGAAATGATTATACCACAACTATTATACATTTTTAACCAATATGTAAATGTCAATTATCAGTATCATTAGTAATGAAGTATAACTCCTATCATGCGTAGATGAGTACATGCTCCTCCAATTTTTATTATTTTGTAAATGAATCTGTACTGTGAAAAATAAAATTGAAGGGACTTGACCTATGCATATTGGGGGCCCAAATAATCACATAATCCTGATTATTAGAACCATAGATCCACTACTAATGGAGTCCCATCAGCCCTGTAGTGAATTTAGGCTTGAACTCGGTGCCACTCGGGACGACAGACGCCAACATGTAAAAGGAATCTTTCTAATTCTAAAATTTGCATTATACAGCTTTGTAAAACATATCTCTTACAGGACATATGAATACAATGCATTGTTTTAAATTTTTTCTCTATGTAAAATAAATAAAAAGGGCTCTGAATAAATATACAGTATGTTCAGGTTGGGATAGTAAATTTCTACCAGGTTTCATTTCAGAGAAAATGTTTAGATGAGAATTTAAAATACAAAATTTCCAAACAGTGTGTTGATTATGTGAATAAATTTGGTACAAAAACTCTGACGTTTACTTTTCTCTATAATAAGCACTCAGTGTCAGTATATTCTTGAATTAAAATTCATCGCTTATATTCAGAGTAATAAAATATACATATTTTAGAAAAGTGATAAGCAAACAACATGTGAAAATTTTGAAATAAAGTAATTAAGCAGTACTCACAATCCATGTATGGAGTGAATATAGTCTGAATGTCCCTCAAACCTACGCACAACTTTTCCTTCTTCCAAATTGAAGGCATATATATTATTGTCTCCGCAACCAGCAAACATTTGTTCTTGCTCCTCACTCCACCAGAGTGAGTTCACATCAACTCGGTCAATGACCGATTTGCTTTCTGGAATTTGTATTTCCCACGAAGGCTTCGGTGCCTTATCCGTAAGGGAGCTCCAGTCCCAGCCACTGATTTCTCCATGTGTGCCCACCACGAGGAACTTTTCGGTTGATGCCATGCTGCATATCTGAACATCTTTGTCCACATTGATAATTTGTTCAGCATTATTACTATAGGTGAAGTCGTCAAATTTGGGATTCAATAGCTTTTCAAGGCTGTAAAGTTTAAAATGCAACATGAAAAATTAACCTAACTGACTTAACACTAGTGATGGTATTTTAACCGGTGACACACTAAACATTATTTGAGATTTGTATCTGATTGCGTCAATGATTGGCAACTGATTTTTTGCAATTCAACGGGCAACCATCGGTACTAGACAACAACCATATCTTAGTTATAATCGTCGATGCAATCAGATACAAATCCTAAATAACCGTACCGAAAATAACAGGTAAAAATAACGGTTTAACCATCACTACTTAAGTATATATTTATAAAAAGTGATTTAAAGACATAAAGCAAAATTTTTTCAATAATTTGGTGGACATTCAAATATCCTTAAATCTAGCATAAAAAAGTTTATAATGTGTTATATCAAATAAGGTAGTAGTTTAATAGGTGATCACTTCGTTATCTAAATTATTTTCGTGGTGCATTACTTATAAATCGCGATTTGTCCGTAAATGTTTCCTGCCAGAAGATAATTTCCGCATGCCGAAAAGGTCTGAGAGAGAATTGTGTTGTAATATGATTTATCCAACATTTTTGAGAATCTTTATTTATAAGTAGCAGCAGCAACTACACTAAACGCTTGAAACATAAACATTTAAAATAACATAACCTCTTTCGACGTTGACAGAAAAAACACCAATAGACAATTTATTCTCGCATACAGTTTGCCAACAGAGCTCAATAGGTTAATGTCCCGATAGCTCGCGCAGTCCATTCGCGACCCTTTTCCTTTGTATAGAGGCATGATAACAGCTATTTTCCAATCCTTAGGAGTGTAGTTGCCCTCTAAACATTGGTTGAAGAGTCTATGAAGCCACGTGAGTATTACTGGACCACCACCCTTAATGTACTCGGCAGTAACATTGTCATAACCCACAGCCTTGCCATTCTTCATGTGCTTCAAAGCCCTTTTGATTTCTTCCACAGTTATCTCATTCACACTGTCGTCACCATTCATAAATCAATTGGATGCCTCAAACGAATCCTCACTCACATTCCCATTACTCTCATACATTTCTTCAAAAAATTCCTTCCACCTATCTTTTATTTCGTTTTCATTCCTAAGTATCTTTCCATTCTTTGACATTATAGCATTCACACTACCTCTTTTCGTGCCACTTTGAGACTTTTTAACTTCCTTCCAAAAGACCTTGATATTCTCTTGGAAGTTCTGAGTCAATTTAAGTCCCTCATCCTTCCTCAAACGCTCCTTTCTTTCTTTCACTCCGTCCTTTACTTTTCTCTTACATACAACATATAAATCCTTTGCTAGCATATATCCATTCACATCTCCATTTTTCGTTGCCACACTTTTTTCTTGTCATTTACAAGATCTCTAATCTCATCATCCCACCATGCATCTCCTTTCTTCCTTCCTTGGACGGTCACACCGCACACTTCCTTGGCTGACTCATACAGACTCTCTTTGATGTGTTCCCATGCACTATCAATATTGAGCTCTTCCATACCCTTCTCGTTTAACCTTTCAGTGGTTTTCCTTTCAAATTTTTCCCTGGTATCCTTCTCTTGTAATCTTTCGATTTTGACCCTAGTCGGGGCTTGGTCTATATTCTGTGGTCGGGGCTACCACTGTTTTCCTTTTAGATCGCCACCCATGAAACAGATTCACTCTTGATACTACAAGAAAGTGATCCGTTTCAATTTCAGCGCCCCGAAACACCCTGGTGTCAACAGTAGCGGCAAGGGCGGATCCAGCTTTGGCACCAGGGGGGGGGGTCACATAGTCGTGGTCAAGTCACAAGAAGTTATAATTTAATTTTGATAATAATAGATACTTACAAGTAAAACGTAGGTTTTTTTTTAATAAATGTAACTACCTACTGTACTTAAAAATACCTACCTATATTTAAATAACAAAATCAATTTTTCTTTTACGTCTTCACCCGAAACGCGTTATCACTTCATCTACTCCAATGGGTATTTTTTTATGGACGTGGAGAAGTGCCAGTCCGGTTAGACGTTCTTCAACCATTGAACCTCTTAGCCACGATTTGATTCTTCACAACGTAGAGAAAGATCTTTCCGCTGTCGCTACACTAACAGGTAGTGTAGCCGTAATACATAAAAAATTCTTATATTATGATACATCTCAATATCGCAATTTAAAATAAAGTCGGAAATCGACTGCGGTATGTCCTGATTCCGCTGCCACTTCACCATCCACAGCCGATATTCGTTTACAACGACAGAAATAGGAGTATTATCTAGTAACAATGTATAATCGATCGCTAGTTGTTTCACAGTTTCAATGTCTTGATTACTGTATTCGCTTTTTGGCATGAAAACGCTTAGTTGAAACAAATTAAGTATTTCAAGAGACAGACGGTCCTGTAGGTCACTTATTATTGAATCCAGAAGAGGGATGTATATTAGGGTGTCCCGTCCATGTATGAGAAAAAAAAGTTTTGAGCTACACAATCACAAGAGGTATCAAAATTTGCGCAATTTTACACAAATTGCGAAAAAGGTAACAAAAAATAGAATTGTTTGTCATCTTGAGGGCTCTACCGAGCTTTGAAGTTTTGTAAATTTTGCGTTTTTAAACCGTTTGCCTAAAATAATTAAAAAAATCATGTTTAAAAGGTATTTTAGTATTGAAATTAATTAAACAAAGCACAAGAAAATAAAATAAACAAAATATAGATTATAATCAATGACAAAAACTAAAAATTTAAACTTATTTTTGTGTCCAAAATTTGGCATTTCTGCTCGAGATTGCATCCTGGTTCTAATAAAGCCATCTCTAGAAGTAACGTCAGTTACACTTTGTGAGGCATCTGTTATATTCTCTAGGACCTGACGTGCAACCATCTAAGGTCAAGAATAAATGACGAAGGGGTAAGCATACAAACACACCATTGTAACGGTTTCTGCAAATACTTCTCTAAATATTGAATCACGCCACCCTTCCAATCGGTTTTAGTTGCAGTTCCGTCACATTCAACGCAAATCACGTCATTTTAATTCCAACCTCGACCCTCTACTAAAATTGTGATCGAAGTAAGAATTCCCTTTGCAGTGCCACGTCTTTCGGTATTGTGTGTGCCAAGTAAATTTATCCAGGCTGTGCTAAAATTGAGATGTGGTCTTCTAAAACTTCTTTGCGACGGTCTATTCGTCCATCAAAGTAAATGCTTTTTATAACAATACCTCCAATATCTTTTGAAGCTTCTCTGTAAATGCATCTCTGTAAATCTTATTTTTATCAATAACCAGAGTTAAATCTTCGGTAGAAACCAAGTCGACGTCAGTCAAAACCGCAGAAGCAACAGCAGCAGCAGATTGCGTGGATAAACCGTATCTATCACAGATTTTAGCAACTGTCGGCAAAGGCAATGTATTCCAATTTGACGTTGAAGTCAATGGTGTCTCTGTCGAGGGCGAGTTTGTCGGGGATGACTCTGTTATCAGATACGTTTCTGGGGAAGATTCACGCACTGAATCTTCATCACAATTTTCTGAGACATAATCGGTTTCTTGAGTAAAACACGAATTTTTGTTACCCTTATTGACTCTAAAATTTATCTCTGCTGTCGTTTAATTAATCTAGCCGTTTCGTTCTTATCAAAACCGCTGTTAACCATTTTCCTATCATTTATTTGATCCAACAAAAACTTCTCTCATTGATGTAAACTTTCTTAGGTTTTAGACACGAACAAGATTCAAATGAAGTGCATTTACAAGCGGAAACGTCAAAAAGTTTCTCAGATGACTAAAAAACATTTCAGTTTATTTTCAAAACTATCATTTCGTTGGTTTTGGGGTATCTTTTCAAATTGAGATACTTTTCGAAATTGGATTTCACTAATTAAATAACTCGTTCATTAGTTGGAATCGAAGTTTTGGTCCAAATATTGTTGATCTCTTCGGAAACAATCACATATATATCTGATTTGGATGGATCTTTTCAATTATACGTGAATTTCAGGTCGTTCTTGACAAATAAAATAAATTAAATGACGTCCCTTATACTTGGTAGCTGCTGACTGTCAAGTTCTTTGCATAGTCCAAACATAGCATAAGTAGTCTGATTACGCCTCGAACTTCTTATTTAAAAATCACAAAGTCCGCTTTTACTACTGTAACAATCGCCATGGTACTTTTATGGCATAAAAATTATTTTGGCTACGAAGAAAACACTCGCGAGTCAAGTCAAGAAAGTACTCAAAACAAGTTCAAACTTGAGGATATTTGCAGGTTGAATCCTAACAAATTCAAAGTTGCTGGTAACGTGTTGTTGCATGGTCATGTATGATTTACACCTAAATAGAATAAAAAGTAAATATTTTTTTGTATTTAGTTCAGGAGCCAAAATTGAGGATAGCGAAATATCACCATAAAAATGACAATTTTTCAAAACTTTGTAGATCGGTAGAACCCTGAAGACATAGTTTTATTTTATTTTTAAATTATTTTGGTAATTAACGCTCAATTACGCAAGTTTTGAGAGGTCCTGTGTTAAGATAAGTCAAATTTTTTTTTATCGGGACAGCCTAATGTATATGGCTCTGCGGAAATACTCTTCAGCAGATTGAGCAGGTTGGTTATTGGCCCTATGTATTTGTCTTGACACTATTCTGGGACATTTAATTTCTACATCTAGCTGCTCAGCTACTTCTTTAGCCTCTTCAAAAAGCAAGATTTTGTAGAACACTTATAGTATCATTAATAGCGTCCGCAGCTTTTTTTAAATCAATCGAGTTCGATTGCAGTATTCTGCTTAAAGATACAGTAGTACCTGAAAAATTAAAAAGTTAGTAAGTGACTGATGAGTGATGAGTATTTTAATTAGTGTCCACCTAGGTCCTGGACCCAGCCCAGGGGGGGGTCATGACCCCCATGACCCCCCCCCCCCTGGATCCGCACTTGAGTAGCGGACCTCAATCTAGAGTTAACTACAACGAAATCAATCATTGACCTTTCATTTCCTCTTTCCCATGTATATTGGTGGATTCCTTTGTGTCAAAAAAAAGTATTGGATACAAAAAGGTTCCTATCCAAACATACTTCAAGCAAACTATCCATTCGTCCTTCCATCCCCAAACATACCAAGAGCAGACTCGAAGCCATACCTCTTCGAGTTCCAACCCACCCATTCAAATCTCCAGCCAAAATTAATCTTTCGCTATCGCTTTTCATGCCTATGATATCTTTTACACTCGTCCAAAACTCATCTTTTACCTCGTCTTTATCTGAGTTGACAGGGGCATAACCTAAAATAAGAAATACCCCAGTGATCCCAATTTTGAAACGGATCCACATGAGCCTGGCACTAATGAACCCATATTTTCTCACAGCATTGCAACACCCTGGCATGCTTGGTCTACCTCTGGGACTCCCGACCACAGTACGAGCAGACCATTGTGTTCCATCTTTCCACTTCCTTTTGATAGGGAGAGTTGTATTCAAACAATCCGAGTGAGGCGCAGATTATGTGAAGCAATGTGCAATGTGATACTATATACACTTTTATTCAAAAAACACAGTCAAAACTTACGCTCTAAAGCACTATTTCTACCTTTATAACTAATCTTAGCCTAAAGACAAGCAGTCCGAATCCCACATAAGTCCATCGTGTCATTTCGCATCTCAGTTCACCAAAAAAAAACACAAAAAACAAAAAACACATGTTCACTATCGGAGGCCCTCGTGGCCGCAATCTGGATGCCGCGTGTAGCACGCCGCGTGGGGAGCGCACGTGGTCCAGGCTTGGCGCGTCCGGTCGCGGGATCCACGTGGCGTCAGCGTCGGCCCGCCGGTCCAGTCGTCGCCGGGGCCGAGCTGCAGGAAGGCGTCAGGCCTTCCTCGGAAGATCGTAGTGGTGAAGCAACCATCGCCTGGGTGGTCCTAGGCGCTGCAGGCCACTCTTTTCACAAGTGACGCTGCTTGCGCCGACTCGCTTTCTCGAAAACCATGTGGTGGCGGCTGGAGCGCCCGCCGCCGAAGGGGCTGCCGCGGGCGAGGAGCCCAGGCAGCGCAAGCTGTTTTCTCGACCGCGGCTGGAACTGAACAAGACACGTGCTTGGGTACACAGCCCCAATCTCCTGTGTACGCGGGGGAGGGGGCAGATTCCCCGCACGCCCGCGCTGGCACCCCTACCAACCCCTTGCGGTGCAGGGTGGCAACCTGTAGTGCAGCGCGAAATTTAAAATCAAATTATAAAATATTTACATAAAGCTTATTTTCCAATAATAAAAACAAAGGACGCGATGCGGAACGTCACACGTAGGTCGCGGCCGCATCACTTTCTTCATACTCTCACATATACATAGTACATCTTAACATTTACTCTTCGTGCTCTCACATATTTCATTCATCTTCCTTTCCATTCCTCCTCTAATATTCCACTAGCGATGGGTCCGCTCTGTACTAAGTACTACAATGTAGTACTACATTGTACTGAAGCGTACACTACACACGTTTTTAATCGCACATTTACTTCATTTGTAGTCCTACGCACTCTACGCAGTACAGAGCGGACCCATCTGGTCGCGTTCATATTTGTACGTGCGACGGCTGGCGCTCGCGCTCCTTTGCAGTCTTTGCACACACTACACATAGTACACATTACACATGTGCGAGCTCGCACGAAACGCACATCGCACAAAACGCACATCGCACAAAACGCACAAAACGCACATCGCACAAAACGCACAATGTAGTATGAATTGAATAGCACATTTTGAATTTTTAGCACAGTGAGTATTTGTATGTGCGGTGGCGCTCCTCACCGCACATACAAATATAAACGCGACCATTAAATTTAAGTGAATGGGTCAATGCTTAGAGTATATACTCTAAGGGTCAATGGGTACATTCAGTTCATTGTATTAGCCTATTACAAAGGTTCAACAAAGGTACCTTTTTGTACTCGCACTATATTGAGTAATTAGTTGATGTATTTATTGATTACTGATTAGGTGATTAGATTAGTTCATATATGTACCTTCGCGTTTCGTGTTGTGTGACAGATACGTATTGAAAATATACATCACAAAATTGTTCGGTTTTTTGGTATTGCGTACAGTATTTCGTAAGTTGTTTTTGTTATTTTAGTTATACGTATTTAATTAACATCTTTAAATTAGTGAAACATTTTAATAACATACGACGAGTGTTTTAGTAAGTTTAAAAACATATTTTTTGGATGCGGTTTAAAAACATTTTAAATCTATTTTTATCAGTGTATACGAGACTTTTTACATAAACATTAAATTTGTTTATAGACATTTTTCAATTCATTGCACCTTGTGTGTTTATTTTAGCATTCTATGTTAAAACATTGTTTTTAAAACTCTTGTGTGTTTATTTTTGTTTCCAGCTGTTTTATACATCACCGCACGCATTAAAGATTTTAGGTATATAAATACCTATATTATATGTGTATATACATATATACGTTGTAATATATTAAACTATTATAACTTGCACGTTATAATATATTATATTGTAAATAAGGATCATCTCTTTTTCAACCACGGCTTTTGCATGACATTGCTTATGTCAAAGTTTTGAATCAATACGGCAGCTTATGCGTAATTATTCGTTATTTTAAAATTTCCTTGTTGTTATTGAACACTATTTGCGAAGCATTTGAATACGATTGTTCATTTGTATAAGCTAATTTTTTAAACGGCAGTTACGGTGTATATAACTTTAAAAGTATTTTATATATGGTGATACCTAGGACACGGTTTTTTAAAACTCGGAAGGCTACAATATTTCTTTCCATAATATTATCAAACGCACATTATCATTATCATTATCTAGTGTATATGGCACGCAATTCTATATGAGTCACGTGATATAAACACGACATCAAAAACTAGAGTAAAATATGCATTCATTCGTGTTCGCGCGTCGCGCCCGGCACAACCAGTGCTCGCGGCGACACGTCAAGGACGACTGATCCGGTGTATCGGAGATCGGAGCTTAGAGCGCCCGCGAGCTCTCCGCTCGCGAGCGAAGGTTCCGCTCTGTACTAAAGAGCAAGACTACAAATGAAGCGAACACATTGTAGTGTTCAAATTGGTGAACGTGTGCGTGTTGAAGTCTTCATTCTGAAATGAAGTTTTTCCCTTCGCTAATTCCACACAATCCAGCATTCTATCTTCCTCTTTGCGCCACCGTGGGGATTGCGGCATGACAGGTGGCTAGCCTTGTCGCTACCTATAGGCATAGTTCCCACAATTAATACCTAACACTCACATCAAGCACTCATCTCTCTCTTGCGTTCCTTACAATAATTGGCTTACATCTAAATAACACATAACAGTAGACTAAAATTGTTTTCCACTAAACTATACATAATAATAGATTTCATTATACACATAATAATAATAAACAAATAGCTTACATCTAAATTACATATAATAATAAGGGTCCAGGTCATAGCGGTCCGAAACTCACGTCGGGCTAGGATGGTAACTACATTAAAAGTATTGTCCTTTTCACACATTGTCTTATTTCACATCGGTCCGGTGTCCCCAGTCAAAAGTTACACACAGGGTTGCTTTGGAGCTGGAATGCGTCATTCCCCGGATCGCAATTTGCTGGTTCCACTCCACACCACTTTCACTATACTAAAATGTATAACTATTTCGGCATTTGTAATTTTTATAGTACTTTGTAGTGCACACTACAAACTACACACACTTCAAAGTTAATGAAAGTACATACTTGAAGACATCGAAACAACCCCTCCCCCCCATGGATTGAAAAATTTTAGGACCGAATGAAGAAATGTCTGGAAACTGAAACAATCGGGGGGGCGACTGGTCAAATGTTATATATGGTCAGTCCTGCTGTACGAAGTGGAATCGTGGACCCTCAAAGTGAGTAGCATGAACCGGCTGGAGGCGTTCGAAATGAGGATATATCGGAGAATGCTCCGGATACCCTGGACGGCAACACAAGAGTTCTTCAAAGAGCTAGAGTGAATAGAGAGTTGCTGACAAATATCAAAATCCAAAAGGTATCGTATTTGGGTCATGTGCTCAGAGGAGAAAAATATGAATTGCTCCACCTGATTCTTATGGGCAAGATAGAGGGTCGTAGAGGTGTTGGAAGGAGACAAATTTCCTGGCTCTGCAATATACATGGGGGACCTGACATGACACCAAAAGAAGAAGAAGGAACAAACAATATTAAGACTAAATAATGGTAAGTAATTGAATGTGAAATATAACTCATTTCTTAATATAAAAATATATATATATATATATATGTATATTTATATTAAGAAATGAGTTAATTAATGGGAGAAAAAGGATGAGGAGGTAGGAGTCAGGATGGAGGTGGAGGAAGAGAAGATTAGATATAGTAAGTGATTGGTCAAAGTCGATTTAGTTCATGTAATCTAAAGCATTCTTTTTAAATTCAATAAGACCAATGTTGAAGAGGTCAATATCGATACAACTATTATTGAAAGTTTTGCATGCGCGATATAAAAATATATTTTGTGTATGGGATGCTCTATTTCTCGGAACATGGAAGAGCATGTTTTGTAGAGAACATCTGCAGGGAACATGAAAAGAGACTAAGTCCAGTTGATTGGGACAGTCGAGATATCCTCTTAGAAGTTTAAATAATAGTATTAGATCACTTATGATGAAAAACCAAACACCATCACCGACTAGCATCATCAGAGAAACATGTGACTTTTCACGCTATCCTCAAGGTTAAGGCTGACGGCCATTTCTAAATGGAATAGGCTCCGGCACACACAAAAGAATAACCGACACATTACTAACAATCTGTTCAATGAGAATGTAGGTTCACATAATAAAACTCTAGTTAACAATATGAATGCTTGAAAATTTAATAAACTAAGTTTTTACATTAATTTCTCCCATTTATCTTTCATTGTTAATCAAATTACCCCAAAACTGATTCCCTATCTTGCACAATGCATTATGTTCACCGCCAAGGGAGTGCCAAAGATTAGGTTTCTCATTTAAAATTTACAAGGCCCAATCCAAGATCCGCCAACGACGGTGAAGACAACTCATAAAATACAATAGTTAAGTTAAAAATTTTAAATTATAATACAATTATCCTCTAATATTAATCATGTCGTTTTCATGGTGCAAAAATTTATATCTCAACCGTGTCTTGTGAATTTACAGTCCAAACATTCCAATGGCAAAATAGTAATTTTACGTGGGTACTCATTTTGTTTGCGAACGCGTGGTCTAATTACTTAAAATTTCTACCAGTCCCTGATAATCGGTAACAATGCCAGGGAAGGTCTGACATGGCTTCCCATTGCTGCATCCGCAGTACCTCAGGAACGGGACCACTGCCACGCCACTTCGATGATCTCCACCGTATTTATGCATCATGACGAGGAAAGATGATCCCGGTCGCAAGACGCGGCCTACCCCCTGGGTCAGGATTCAGCCCATCCTGCCCCGACTCCTAGCTTCACCCATTTGCCGGGGCCGTCGATCCGACCCTCAAGTGGACCAATGCTTCCATGTCAGGCCATGGCCATCGCAAGATCCCTAATAAATTTACATTTTATTAGAAGACATTCACAGTTAATATACAATAATTTACCAATATGTTGTTTCAAGTTTCAAATTCAGGTTCAATGTCTTACCACAAAAGGGGACTTGTCACGTACGCGCGGGAAGCTTGGATTAGCGAATGAATTTTGTTCTATGCTTACTTGTGGATTTGGCGACCGTTGTCCGCAAACGTGCTAGCTAACACGGATCTCTGGTCACTCGGGGTTAGCTGTCGCAACTTGTAAATACCATATAATAATTTATTTCCATTCCGAGTAATTTGGAATCATTTGCGAAACATGTTTATGTCACATCCACTATGTGACAATATTTTAAATCGGTTGACGAATCAAATTATAAAATTTATTGATAATTTTTAGATGTGATTAAATCAAAGTTCAATATTAATTTCTGCCCATACTACTAATAATAATTCAATAAACTTGAATGTCTCTTCATTGATCCACGATAGTGACATTTCGGCGATCTCAGAAACATGATAAACGAAACACGATAAACGTACACCCCAGTTAGCGAACGGTGACGAACTAAAAATGGCCGACCCAGCCGAGCGTCGCCATTTTTCTTTTGATGGGTGCTCGAAAACCGACAACTCAGCCAACCTCAGCCAACCTCCACCAAAACCCCCTGTACACACTGGGCCAACCTCACATTGGGCCAACCTTGGCCGTGTACAGGGTCCTTAATGTTTCCAAAGTCCGTTCTCCAGATAAGTTGGACCAAGTTGGACGCATAGATAAGGTAAGACCACAGAATATAGGGTAAGACGGACTCGAGCGATTATATTTATAAAAGTTTACTTTCTTATCATTTGTTATCTATGGTACATACTTCAAAAATTGTTTGGTTTGTTATTATCAGTTATTATCTCTCTATTCTGTGAATATTATTTATTATCAGCCTCTTCTAATCAGTTGCCCCAAAATCGTTTTTTTTGATATTGTGCAATTTACGCTAAGAGAGGGCGCGTGTTTTATAATATATTGGTGCATTATTTTTGTTAAATAAAAATGTCACTTTCAAAACCAATTGTTCATTTACTTGGAACGTATTTACAGAATTTATATCTCAATCCCATAAGGACAAAGTCCATTACCAGGTTAGTCTTTTGATTAATTTTTTACTTAAATGCTGATTTATGTAAAGTAGTAGATTCATTAAAATATTTTAAAATGATTTCTGAGCATGGAAATGCGCTATGTTTAGTCGAAATTCCTGAGTTTTTATATTGTCTTCCCACACGTGTCGTTGCAAAACATTTGATTATATATTATTCTGGGTACAAATTTGTAAAGTACAAACCAAAAATATATGTGCACTATAATTCCTTGCATCCATTAGGTACATTGTGCAAAAGAGCACATTTTTACTCCCTTTCTTTTAACTCGTAGCGTCTGCTTACTTGTCTGTCGAAAAAACTTTGGATCGATTTGTAACCCTTTTCCCATGATCCAATCGAGCTGAAACTTTGCAGGCAGACTCGTGGCAGCAATAAAAATGGTCTAGAGTGCCACCATTACAACTTAGCGTGCGAGGGAGGGCGCCCCTGTCGCGAAACAGAAGTTGCCATGTTGTAAATTTATTACACAATACATAATGTACTGAATGTCCGGTGACTAGTGTCAGAGCCTTCAATATAAATTTGGTAGGGTAACTGCGCGCTCCGCGGCGGCCGCTCTATCTGTCAAACTGTCAGACGGTAATATCAGTCCATTATTTGCTTTTTCAGCTTCGCAAAACTTTAATACTTCATTGGCAATTGTTCTTGCACCACCCCGGACTGTTTTGGACATAATAATTCAGTGTATATTGGTAATCAAGATGTCACAGCTCCCGAGCAAATACAAAATTGTACTGAATTACAGGGCGAGGGGTTACCGCCCGGTGCGGGCAGGGCGGGTTTTAGTTCCAATCTTGCCGCACACCAAGTTATGTTGGGCAGGCAATAACAAATTTTCGTTTAAAAAAATTAATAATAGTGTAATTTTGAATTTTTCGAAATTTTTTATTACTCCCTTTCGTAGTGTCGCCCGACTCAAGCCCAACGCGTGGGGTAAGCGCCAAACTTGTTCCAACTAGTAAATGAGAAAGGGAGTATAATAAAAACTTAGTTTTTATGTTATTTTTTTATATTTTGAAAAAAAAAAAATATCAAAATTTTCTTTTAGGGTTTTGTGAATTTTTTTTCTTTATGAATTTTTGCAATATAATCAAAAACCTAATATTAGAAATTACATTTCACTGCGCAGAAATATCAATTTCATATAATGATTAACATGAATAACACTTCTTAACACTTCCACTGGCCATGCAAAGAATTATCTATGAGCGCTGCCAGACATCGAAATTCAAAATTCAGTGTGTTTTTATGTGTGTATTTAGTAGAGATAGATGGGAATTTTCATTCAGTTGACTGAACCATTATTCACCGAATCATTTAGTCAAGTGAGCTGTTCACTTTGAATCGTTTAATAGTTCTTTGAATTATTGTTTTTTATCTACTTCAACTTCTGTAAATGAACTGTATTTACCCACCAGGAAATTTTTCAACCGCCACCAAATTTTGAAAATCATGAGGGGGGATATTTACCCACCAGGAAATTTTTCAGCCGCTATCAAATTTTGAAAACTATGAGAGGGGATGCTTTCAGTTTCTGATTTCAAAACCTACTTTTATCTACGTCAACTTCTCAACATACCAGAAAATTTTCGCTACCTAGCGAGGGGGGTGGCGCTTTTCGACTGTTGCTATTGCCTGCCCAACATAACTTGGTGTGCGGCAGGATTGGAACTAAAACCCGCCCCGCCCGCACCCGGTGGCAACCCCTCGCCCTGTAATTCAGTACAATTTTGTATTTGCTCGGGAACTGTGACATCTTGATTACCAATATACACTGAATTATGTCCAAAACAGTCCGGGGTGGTGCAAGAACAATTGCCAATGAAGTATTAAAGTTTTGCGAAACTGAAAAAGCAAATAATGGACCGATATTACCGTCTGATAGTTTGACAGATAGAGCGGCCGCCGCGGAGCGCGCTGTTACCCGACCAAATTTATTGACACTGGTCATCGGACATTCAGTACATTATGTATTGTGTAATAAATTTACAACCTGGCAACTTCTGTTTCGCGACAGGGGCGACCTCTCTCGCACGCCAAGTTATCGTGGTGGCACTATAAATTTTCGCTGCCCAAAAAGAAAACAATAGAATACTTGCCAAAGATTTCATCAATTTTGGATTTAGAATTTACCATTCAATGAACAATTTATTTTCTACCTACTGAACTGTCCCGTTCATTCGTTCAGTTAGAACTCACTCTAAAAGAACAGTTCATTTAATTGAATGCCTCATGAAGTATAAGGACAGGAATATTACTATTGGCAAAGTAACAAACCTAGCTATAGTATTTTTAGAATTTGAAATCAGCCACCAGTACAAAATCAGGTTTTCCTGGACATATTCTCTTCTTTAAGGAATCAGATAGTACCTTTGATGACTTAATGTATCACGTGATGTTCTTCTATTGAGGTACTCCTGTAAATATTGCTATGGATCAGCTCTCATAGCTACATAGTAATCAAGTCGAGGAATGTATTACCCAGGATTGAAATAGAGGTCATGTTGAACAAGTAATGTAGGATTCAATTGTACCTCAGTAGCTGGTTGTTTATTCACACTGAATGCAGTGAAAAATTATGGATAGTACATGCCGGGAAATAGAAGTGGTTGGTAGTAACTTTAACTGTTAGAGTGCGGCCCAGCGCCATTGCGCTGTAAGCGTCAGTTACGTAAATTGCGACGCAGCGCCTTGGCGCTGCAATTTTCATTGTGGTTTTGTCGGTCCTGGGAGAGCACGTGTTCAATTTAAGCGCGGTATATTACGGATTGCGCATGTTTTTATTGTTGTAACTGTGTTTATTGTTTACCATGTTAAAATAAATACACCCTTCAGTAAATTGATATTTTTCACCATGTCGGATTTTAGTTATATTGTGGATGATTGCGATGTATCAAATGACAGTGGGACTTCGGACGACGAGACCTTTGTTCCGATAAATGAAGATAGTGACAGTGATGAGGGAAGTGACATTATTGTACATCGCAATAAAAGATTACGAATAGAAAGTGATCCAACCTCATATGCGCTCGCAGTAAAAAGGGACTACATGGACTTTGCGCGAGAAAACACAATTGCTGAAAACAATAATCATATATTTTTACATTTTAAAATTTTTTTGTATTTATAAATGTGTAGTTTTTTTATTATAACCATAAAATATCATTCTTTTCCTGTAAATTAAAAAAAAGATCATAAAAATTTGTTGATATTTGTCTACGTTATTGCATTTTTATTGAATACCATGATTTTTAAAATCTATAAACAGAATATCTGTAGCAATTTACGTATAAACTTGCAAAATAAGCATAGTACTAAAACGGTTAAAAGGCTATTTACAGGTCTGTAGAATATCATCCGGTGCCCAGGTGTAGCGTGGTTAGAAAAATTCCCTTTCTGTCACCGGCTGCATCTAGAACCACACGATTTCCCACTCTGTGCCCCCCACAATGGCTCTGTTTGACCATCCCATATGTGCATTAAAATTTGAAACTTCTATAATGAAATCAAGATAAATGATGTTTTGTAATAAATATGGAGAATCACTGCATATTTTAATACATTTAACACCTACACACTACATTTAAATGTATGTAATTCATAATATTCACAAACATTGCTTCTGAAAAATTAAAATTTGTGACATTCTTTTGAAATCGATTTCAAGTGATTTACTTAACGATGGTCGGGAATAATAACTAAAAATGAATTTAGTATTTATGGATGGAAGGAGGGTGATACGTGAGAGGTTGTTTTAGCAAATTGGTTGAGAATTTTTATGCATGTGTCCTGAACAGAAGTGCTAGTGTTTGCCCACGCTTTTTGGAAATATAAGTGTCTAGGATTGTCCCAAATTCTAGTTTAAAATTTTAAAGTATGGGAACGATATTATATTAGTGATCTTATTTTTCAGGTTATTAGGATTTTTCTCCCAGCATATATTTTACTATCTGGTGAATCGCAATATGGCACATATTCGCGAAAACACTATAATACACTATTGCAGTGGTTCCCAAACTATGGGTCGCGACTATAGTCGTAGTCACAACACAGTGCAACACGTCTCGTCTGGGTCGTGCCATGTTCATTATAAAAAACGTAGTGCAACCAGATATCAATGCAATTTTCACTCATTTAACAGAGTTGAAAAATAACTTTAACGCCAACTTCGAAGAAGGGATGAAAAAGTTTGACAGGATAAACTAGATTTGTAATTTATTTCAAGACAACAATGTCAACAAAGGCAAGTTAAGAGCTTATTGATTTATCAGAATATACATCGCTGAAAAAAACATTTAATCGCAAGCAATTAGCAAAATTCTGGCTTTCAGTTAGTGACATTTATCCTTGCTTATCTGACCAAGCCATGAAAGTCCTCCTACCCTTCACTACCTCATACTTATGTAAAGTGGGATTTTCTAACATTGTTTCTATTAAGACTAAATACAGAAATAAATTGGACATATCGAATTCACTGCAATTAAAAGTGACTAAAATTGAAGTCGACGCTAATGCTTTCATGACAAGAAATAGGCAACAAATGCATCCTTCCCATTAAAATATCAAATATTAATATTTTTTGTAATTAAAAATTTCGATTGTATTTGGACTTTTTTTTTGATTTTCTTTTTTTCTTGATTACAATATGTATTGGGAAAATGTGAGGCAGGAAGTGGGTCCTGAAAATTGAATTTTTTTTTGGTCCTGTGAACTTTGGGAACCACTGCACTAGTATATGGAATATGTGTCTTTTGGGTTGGATATATCGCGTATGGTTTCCCTGAGGAAAACTAGGCCGACCTTTCAACACTGTAACACGTGCCATTGCCAAGGCTTGGCCTCTAAAAGTTACGGAAGAAGCTTATTTGTCAGTGGGTGAAATTAATCTCTCACAGTAGAAGTGTTCCATGTATGTAGGGGGAAGTCCCCTAGTGCCGGACACCTAAGGTTTTCAGAAAATAGAATAAAAACTACTTCGAGAATTGTAACTTTATTTATGAATTAGTTAAGTCAAAAGATTATACTATCTAAATCAATCAACAAAAATAAAACTTATGCGTTAACATATTCAGGAACCTGAATTAAGTTTCGATCATAAAAAATGCAATCTTTGTCATTGGCACCTAGTACCGGACGGACTTAACTTCGAACCCCAAGCGCCGGACGTATTTAAAAAATCACACATCGATCACATATATATTAAATAGGCAACTCCATATTCAGGAATGTCTGCGCATGCTTCATGAGTCTACTCTTGGCAGCTGGAGCATTGTATCCAATCTTCGTTGCGTTTCTCTAAGCACACTACGCAACAAGTTTTTTCTGTGTTAGATATTTGATATGATGGTTCTTTCTCTTAGCTTTATCCCCACTTTTTCCTTTGGCCTTCACACCTTTGGTTTGTTTCCTTTCTTTTTTATTACTGTTTTTAACTTAATTCCCATTCCTTTATTTTTCCTTCATGGTTCTCTTCATTCTGTTTTTCTTCAGCAGCAATTTCGTAAGGTGATGTTGTTAGAATTTTACTTCTTTCACATTTTCTCTTCTGAGCCGCTGATCTTTTTTTGATTTGTATGTAGAGTACTTTTTTGGACATTATAGAGCTATGAAGCTTTCCTCAAACTCATTTCTGTAAACAAAACCTTATTTATCGCAGTTTGTAAAATTTTGGTTCCATTTTCATTTAATTTTCTTCTCTGCATGTCAATAAACCTCCGTTCTTCTAACCTCTTAAACAACCTAAAGTAATTATTTTAATAAGTATAAATGCTTAGTAGAAAAAACAATCAATAAACTGTCTGGTGTTAAGGGACACCTTTGTGTCCGGTACTAGGGGACAGGTAATCCACAAAATTACATGTTTTATACTAAAACTGTTTAGGAAATTAATTAAAACTTTCACAGTCTACGAATTATAATGGAACATTATCTTTATTAATAATAAACATAAACACTTAAACACAAAATCATACAAGTAATACTCATTTAAAATTTATGTGGCGCATTGCCTTCTTGCCAGAAACAGCAATCGACGGCTCCCACCGTGGCCGTTCGCCTCACAGGCAAACCGCGTTCCATGACCCTATATCAATATGTTCTTCCACACCCCTTTCAGCGATTTTTTAATCGAAAGCATTGTGACTTTTCGAGATAGTGCGAGTGTCCGGCGCTAGATGCCGTCCGGCGTTACGGGACTTCCCCCTACATGGTGTCGTTGCCTGTGTGCATTAGTGTTTGAAACAAAAGAGTAGATTATTTAACCACCCCAGATATTCCAAAAATAAATAAGTAAATCTTCTTATTGGAAAATAATAAACACAGTCAATAAATCATTTTATCCAATGAAAGGGCCAATCCATGTAGTTTTATACAGTAGAATCTCGTTAATTTGAAATTCAAGGGATACAAAAAAACATTACAAATTATGCAGAACCCCGTTGATTCAAAATCGAGGTAAAAAAAAATTGCGATGTGATTGCAAAATTCATTGAAAATAGTAAAACTAATGAAAAAAGTCATTAATTTTGTGAAAAATCTCTATTTTTGCATATTTCAAGAAATCATTTCGAAAACACAATACTTATTATGCTATTATATAACAAAGATCACGACATTTCTATTACTAAAGTACTTGCATATTTTCACTTATATTTTATTTCACACGTTTTTTACTAGTTTTAACTTTGTTTAGAAATCCGTTTCCAAATAGTGCAAATGCTTTTCAATGTTATCAAAATAAAATATTTACTATCAATATTTAATAAATCAAAATACTTATTTTCCTTCCATTCATTAACATAATAAATATTAAATTATTTCCGTCACGTTGACCCCATACTACCTACTAGTTATGTAAATATCTCGAGGCAGGTGATAAAGGTTAAGTAGAACTACGAAAAATTACGAGACATAATAATTGAACAGTTTTGAAGTTGAAAATTCATGAATAGAAAATCATATAAATTGACCTTATTCACTTAAACCTAAAACTATAATAAAATTATCATAATATAAATAAATATATATAAATAATATAAATAAAATAAATAAATAAATTATAATAATATAATAAATATAATAAAAAAATATAAAATAAAAGTATAATAAAATAATAATATAAAAATGTCAAGACCACATAATTTGGTGAGGGTGACATTGCGTGCTGTCTGAGCCTGCATTGATTGCGTATCACACTCTAATTATCTAAAGTTGTAATTCCGGCCTCATTCCAGCAAGTTAAAGACCGACAGACAGATAACGAAATTATTATATTTAGTTTATTGGAGATTACTAAAACCTAGTAAGATGTGCGCAATATAAATGTCTGCATGTAATATATTGTCTGGCAAAAAATAAACAATCTCAATAATATGACGCCGCTGCCAACGGCATTCTGTTTTATAATTATGTAATTTATTGGCACATTTCATACTTTGTAATTTTTATTTTTAAATAATAATTAAGGTGTATTTATTAAAAAAAAACTAACTTTTAATTAGTGAATAAAGCCTCAAAATACGGGAATAAATAGAATATACTGTTTAAAATCATCTCTTTGTATAAATAAAAAGCATTTTAAAATCAACAAAAAATGTAAAAATTTCTTGAAAATTTAAAACATAACTTTATTAGTATTGAAAATTTCTTAATTATCTAAGTACGGATTCTAGACAATGAAGTAAACTTTATACATATAAAAATATATTACGCGTACATAAATAAATAAATATAAATATTCATTAAAAATTTGTTCCGCATAGGACACTAAAAACGATTTTTTTGGTCGCGGCCTCTCAATTAATGCTTATATTTTCTTAATTATTGTAAATAATGTTCAGTTTATTACTTTTCTTTAAGAACAAAGGTTTTATCTATGTTATTGCCTTAAAAAAATTGCAGTCTAGAATATACATTCTAATATAAATGAATAATAAAAACCCATATTTGTGTAAAAATATGCACGAAATATGCAGAGAATGTCCAGCCTTAAGGTGGTTTCGTATTTTTCTTTTGTTTCTTCTATCTTAAGGGGTTATATACAGTTAGAATTTTCAAAACCGATTTTTTTTTTATTTCAATTTCGTAATGTACACATATTAGGTCCTTACATATGGCGTTTTGCCGTACTGGCAAATTTGATCTCAAATATCTTCTCTTTGGTTAGGAATTCTAAATCCAAATTTATACAGCTATTTACTCATGTATTTGTGTTTTGAAAATTATAATTCATTTGTTTTTTTCTCAATTGTTTTTTTCTTTGCGTCACTCAGTTTACAAAATGAAAAACTTGAAATATCGCGTTATTTACGAGTACGAGTTCCACCGTGGCATCAGTGCTGCAGAAATGGCTCGAAGTATTAATAATGTGTATGGCGACGGTGCCGCAAAAGAAAACACAGTGCGTTTTTGGTTCCAAGGTTTTCGTTCTGGAAATTTCGACCTGCAGAACAAGCCCCGTGGACGGCCGGAGACCAAAGATGATAATGAAGAATTGAAGGCTATTGTGGAAGCGGATCCATCGCAAACCACATCCGAGTTAGCTGCAGGCTGCGGTGTTAGTGATAAAACTGTTTTAATCCACTTGAAGCAAATTGGTAAGGTGAAAAAGCTTGAAAGGTGGGTACCTCACGAATTGAGTGAAGCAAATCAACAAACGCGCGTTGACTGCTGCGTTGCATTACTCAACCGGCACAATAATGAAGGGTTTTTAAATCGAATCATTACCTGTGATGAAAAGTGGATCCTGTACGATAATCGGAAGCGCTCATCGCAATGGCTGAACCCTGCCGAACCAGCCAAACCATGCCCCAAGCGAAAATGGACTCCAAAAAAGTTACTTGTGAGCGTTTGGTGGACTAGTGCTGGTGTCGTTCACTACAGCTGTCTTAAATCTGGCCAGACGATTACGGCAGATGTCTATTGTCAGCAACTGCAAACCCTGATGGAAAAGCTAGCTGCTAAACAACCGAGGCTGGTATCGCTCTAGGCCACTGCTGCTTCATGATACGTAAACACACCTGCAACAAACCACCAGACGGCTACCAAATTAGAGGAGCTTCAATGGAATGTCTAAGACATTACCGTACTCTCCGGAACCTGCCCCAACAGATTACCATTTTTTTCTAAATTTGGATAACTTCTTGCAAAGGAAAAAATTCAACTCCGATGGGGCAGTCCAAACCGCCTTCAAAGATTTTATTGATTCCCCTCCGAATGGTTTTTTTAGTAAAGGGATCGATGAACTACCTATGAGATGGCAAAAGTGCATAGATAGCAATGGTACATACTTTGATTAAATAAATATATTATAACAAAAAAAAATCGGCTTTATGTTCCTCCCATACTAAACGTCAATTTCATATGTAAGGACCTAATATTTAAGTAAACACAGAAAATTTCAAGTCAATCCGGCGATTATTAATCACGATTAATAATTCGCTTATCTTGCTCAGATAAAATCATCAATTATATAGTATAATTATCGACGGTGGAAAGGTAAAAATTGACCCAAGCGAAATTTGCCGAACCGAAATTGGTGTTATTATATATATGTATTATATATATATATATTATATATATATATTATATATATATATATAATATATATTATATATATATGATCATCAGGGCTGATGATGGACCCTGCAATGGGATCCGAAACGTTGGCCAGAGAGGTCACATATACACTGCAGAATATCCCAGAAAACTATACACAGAAGATTTTGAACGGCCGTGAAAACCTAAGGACATTTTTAATGTATGGTTGCTTAGTCTCGATTCCCATTCTGGGTTAGTTAATGTTGAAATGGCTGACTTATGAAGTGCAATGGTACTAGGAGCCAAGCCTTTAAGTTTTAAATTGGCTAAAAATCTTGCCAGTTGGGAATCCGATGGATCAGTTATGTCGATCTTATTTTTAACACACCATTGGCTCCATCTTTTCCATGCTAATTTATAAGCAGTGACCGTGGAAGATCGCCATCCAGCATTGAATAGAGCTCTTTCTTGTTCTGACCATCCATTGAGCGCTCCTGCCCAGTCCCAATCTTCCATACTTCCATCTCCATTCTTTGGATCTGAGGAGGATGAAGACCTGTTGACATATCCACAAGGTTGTCGAGTAGTTTGGCTATTTGCAAAGGTGGGGCTAGCGCTCTCGAATGGAGATCTGGCAACCAGAACACCTTGGGCCACCTCGGTTCTACCAATACGTAAATACCGACACACTTGTTTAGCCATGCCAGTGGAAAGCTGCTGTATGAGCTGTTTTGGATGCAAATAGGTCCACCATGGGTCTGTCCCACGTACGGAATATCTGGTTGGTCGCTGAAAGTAGAAGGTGCCATTCGACACAAGGTGCCTCGGGAAAGATGATCGGCTAGTCCGGTGTATCGTCCCAGGAGATAATACACTTCCATCCTTATGTTGTGTGCATCCAATATGTCCAGAAGCTGATACGTCAACTGAAGAAGGCATTAATTTCGTGCCTTCTTCGTTGCGTAGATATGCCAGAACCGTTCTGTTTGATTGAATGAGACAAGTAGAATTGCTCAAATTGGCTTTCTGATACTTCAATGCCTGGAGAATTGCAAATATTTCTTTCACGTTGCTGTGCCATTCGGCTTGTTGTTGTGTCCAACACCCTGAGAGTGGAGTGTCGTCTACCTGTGCTCCCCACCCGCTGTCTGTCGCAATGAAGTGGTATGCCTTGGGGAAATGGATAAGGAAATGTGTACTCACATTGTGTATCCACCAATTTAGATTGTCCAGTACTGTACAGTTCACAGGTACCTTCTTCCGGGGTGTAAGCTTCGCCATGGCATATGACTGTAGCTGCATCTGCCTGCAGTGCAGGCGACCCCTGGGAACCACAAATGCTGTAAAGTTCAGCTGTCCTAGAATGCTCTGCGCATCCCTCAGGGACCATTTCTTCCTTGTTAAAATGTTTCGCAACGACTTCTGTATTGCCCTGCACTTGTTCCTCGTTAACGTCTTCTGATTGAGACCAGTGTTCCATGACACTCCCAGATATTCTATCGCCTGTGTGGTAGGTGAACACATTTCTGTATATTGACAGTCCAACTGAGAGACTCTAAGAAGTCCGATGCTACTAGTGTCAGCAACTGGAGAGTTTTTTGACTTTGATGAGCTAGGAGAAAATCGTCCAAATTAATAATTATTCGAATCCCTTTTCTTCGAAGGATCTCTGCGATCCTATTGCAACTGGTATATGAATGTACGCATGAGCCAGATCTACCTTTGTCACATAGTCTCCAGGTTACAAGAAGTCGGGCACTTTGAAGTGGGAGATCAGGGAAAACTTTTTCTCGACTCGCATAAAGTTATTCAACACTTTCAGATTGATGATGGGACGATGAGTCCCGTCTCCCTTCTGCACCAAAAACATCTAGAATAGATACCCCAGATTCATGGATGCTGGTTCTAATACTTTATCTTCAGCAACTCCTTCATTTGTATGTCCATTTCGGGTGTGTGCCTTGTGCCGAAACTGTGCATTCCCACCGGAGTAAGCCTGGACAATGGTGGCTTTATCCAAAATGGGATTCGATAACCATTGAGGATTTTTAGGGCGAAGTTAGGTGCATTTGCGATTCGCCATTGTTCTAAATAATTTCGCAATTGCCCTCCCTGAAATCGCCTGGGCTGACTGTCAAATGTCCCTGGAGCGACGGTACGAGGTTTACCCACATCCCGTTTGGCTCCGAAATTTCCTTCCTCTGCTGGCAGAGGAGGAAGGGCCAGGATGGTGACTGGGATCTGCCCGTCGGTACTGAAATTTAAATCGGGTGGAACTTTTCGGCCTTGACGTAGGTTCGCTAAATCTCGGGGTTTGCGGAAACTGAGCCCTGAAGACCTTGCTTGCCCCACCAAGTCTCTGCAACTGGGAGACAAGCTTATCTTCATTAAATAAGTGTGTCACCGTGGGAGGGATCTTTTCCAGTGCTGCTTTATCCACTGGAGTTTTGCATGTCTTCAGGATACGATCGCGCCGATGCTCGATAATCTTCGCCCGCTTTCCACCGGCTATCTGAAGAATTTCATAATTGTTTAAAATACTTCCACCAAAAACCTCCTAAAATTTCTGTGCTAGGGTGTCCGGCGAAAATTCAGTGTCAGGCTGATAGCTCCAGGTTAGGACACTTTGTATAGAATCCTGGATGATCTGCCTTTGTTGAAGCGCCACGTGGGAAATTGCCGCAAAAGATCTCTCCAATCCTATGAGTTGCACACATGCGGGCGTGAGAAAGTTGAGCTCAAAGTTCACTTCCAACTCTTTAAACTCCGGGTCTGCAACATATTCTTCTAGCGCCTTGGCATAGCGAACATTATACCAACCGGGAGTATTAAAATTTTGCAGGCGCTCTATCGTTTTCGGCATAGCGTCTATCGGTGCTCCCATTAGCGGTTCCTACAATACCATGGCGGGATCTGGCACATGGAATAACGAAGTATCAGATGCGCCAAAAGATCTAAAACTAGGCACCGTTGGAGCCTCTACAGGGTTTAACAAAGGCTCGCCGTTATCTTCAGAGCCCCCAAACTCGCTCGCGATAGAAATGCCGGCGGCATCTCGGCTAAACACGAAATGTTATAAATTGCTTAACTTAAGCATTTTTTCTGCAATCTTCTTCTGCGTCTCTTGGTTTTAGATCACGAACTATCTGAGCTTGAAGACGAAGACGAGTCCGTATTTTCGCTACTGCATTTGTGCGTCTGTTGTACGACAGACATGGCGTGAAAATGTTGTGACGCAATAGAGACTTTTGGCTAAAATAAGAAGGCGTCACTGCACTTACGACTTTTTTTGCGGTCTGGTTCCAGGGCTGGTTTCAATACGTTTGACTTGTTTAAATTGAAATTAAAATTAAACAATTAAGAAAAGATCAAATAAGTACTCTTAAAAATATAATGCCTTAGTAAATAAGTTCCGCTTTAATACAAAAACATGTTTTTACTTAAAGAAACTCAATTTGAAATAAAATTTAAGAAAAATTAAATAACCAATGTCTATTGTAAAAAATATGGTTTGTTTACTACAGCATTTAAGTATGCACGTCTATAAATGTGTATTAAATATATGCGACGGGGGACTTTCTTCCGCTGTGATTTTATCCCCTCATCTAAAGAAGGGGTTTAGTTCATCTCTGTACAATTTTATACAGAATTCGGTGGAAATGCAGTCAGTTGAATATTTTTTATATAGGAACAGAGTACCACAGGCAAACGAGATGTATTGGAGAATGGTCTTGTTAGAAGCAACAATTGAGAAAATGAATGACAAGAGTCGTAGATGTATCAGGACAGTAGAATGTCCCATCTTCTTTGTTTAAGGCTGGACAGCCGTTTCATAAATATGCGACTCTGTCAAATTACGTGGATAGATCATGTACTTTCAAGCCGTGCCTGAGATGTCATCTGAGCGTGAATCGAATAAAACTTGCAATTTCGTCACATATTTATGGCTACGTTGCTAAAACAGTAAGGTTTTGATAGAAAGAGATGGTCATATATTCTTCGCTTTCGTCGGCGTCAGGCATCCCCACAACTTTTGACAAATGATCTTATATTATTTGAGTCGACTTATTATTTTCCGTAAATAATTTAAGAATCATATTAATAATTCTGAACTCCTTTTTAAATCAATGCATATCGTAATATGACAATACAAAACAATTACCTAGCCCCACGTGCGTACTGTGTATATCAAAATGTATTATTTAAACTTTCGACAAATTCCTGTATTTTATTTACGTCCAATTATTACTTACTGTATAAAATTTAAAAAACATATTAATAATTCTGAAATACTTTTCAAATCATAATGTATACCGTAATATAAACGAAAAATAATTATGCCAACGCGCATGCCCACGGCGCGTACAGTGTGTATTTTGATTCGTCTATGAGATTCTGGACTTTGTGTTGAAATTGGGCTAATAGTGAAACTGACATGTGACGCATGTTCAAAGTGTAAAAAGGATGAAACCGTTCGAAAATCCATATAAAACCTTAATATATGGGAGATATCAATTGCTTTTGAGCGTATTACGTAATAATAATTCATGTAAATGTCAAATTTGGCGTAGAAGTACGATTAATAGTGAAATAAATGACGAGGAATATTCGGCCGCATAAACGCGTCTGACCTCTGCCGTGGCCAGACGGCATGTGAACAGCATTTGACGTATGAGGATGTCGTTTTTCATACTTTAGAATTTTTATTTTAAAATAATAATTAACGTGTTTTTAATAAAAAATTTAGCTTTTCAATAGTGAATGAAGACTCAAAGTGCGAATATAGATACAATATATCCTTTGAAATCATATTTTTATATGATTAAACAAGATTTGAAAATCATCAAAATTACTGCATGTTTGAAAAATTATAAATTTATAAACATAAAATATTTCTTAATTTCCTACGTACGGATTCTATATAATTAAGTAAATTTTATACGTATTAAAAACATATTATGTTTACATACAAATATTTAACACACGTCTGTTCACTGTAGAACATTAAAAACGTTTTTTTTGCCGCGGCCTGTGGATTAATGCCTATATTTTCTTAATTATTGTAAATAATGTTCAGTTTACTACTTTTATAAAAGAAAAAAGGTTCTATCTAAGTTATTGCCCTAAAAAAAATTCAATCTATCATATAAATTCTGATATAAATGAATAATAAAAACCCACATTTTCGTAAAAAACGCTGATTTATCAAATATCAAAAAACAAAAATATGCATTTGTAGTGAATGTACCGCCTTAACTGTCGATCGTTTGTTAGCTAGTTGATTGAGTTATTTCAATGAAATTTTATATATCATATACTTGATCGTGTTATTTAAATATGTATACATATTACAATATTATTGACATAATTGATGGAGGTTGGAAATTGTTCAACTTGATCTTTCATGTAAAATTAAAAATTTCAGCGATGTTTTCGATGTCGTAATAATTTAATGGTCATGATAGAAATATTAAATTCACGGAAATAAAAATACTATTTGTTTTTAAATATCTATTAGGATAGTGAGAAAGTAACTTTATTTTTTTTTATTTAAAGTAAAAAGAGTTATACAGTGAAACCTCTATCTATCGTTTTTAAGGGGCCTATTGAAATTAAACGATGAATGCGGGAAAACAATGAATGCGGGATTAAGAGGACAAAACACAAAGAGATACGATCCAGTAAAGATACCATCCTCCCAATCTGCATAACCATTGGTAGATTTAAATTATAAGAAGAAAATATGTTTTAGATGTAAATAAATTTATTTATTTAAAAAAATACAAAGCTAAATAGAACCAAATTTTTTTAAAAGTTTATTGCATTGTAAACACATAATCTTTCATCGACATTTGTTTTTTTACTGTTTTATTTCCGCAAGTCAACAGTATATTTTCGGCTTTGCAAATGATATTCTTTTCGGCATCAGTTATTGAGTGTGCGTAGTAGAAAGTTTTCAATCTTTCAAAGAGTGTGCATGCTTCTGAAAATGAAGGTACAGGCAGCGGCTCCTCTTCATCAATATCGACCTCTTTTGTTGCCTCCGTCAATCTTGCGTCACATAAGCTTTCGATAGTTTCTATCCCACACGTTGGAATATTGTCGTCGAAAGTAACAAAATTGTTAAAATTTGTCTGCGTATCCAATCTAAGCCAATCATCTTCAGAAACCTCAACGTGTTCTAGTTGTTCATTTAAAGATTCTGACACTCTATTGTAACCGCATTTGTTGAAACAGTTTACAACTGTTGTTTGTTTGACCTGACGCCAAGCAGTCAATGTGAAATGAAACGCTTGTAGAATGTCAATCTTTAAAGTTGCCTTATTTACTGAAGTACCCGAATCCATCAAACACACAGCCTTACGCACAAGTTGTTTCCGATAAAATCCTTTGAAACATTTGATAATTCCCATATCTAATGGTTGCAAAACGCTCGTACTGTTTGCAGGATAAAAAATAACTTTTACATTCTTCAAAAATGTCGTCTCAGTTGGGTGCGCTGCACAGTTGTCTATGAACAATAAAATTTTTCGTTGCTTTACGCGCATTTCCGCATCAAGGTCCCTTAAAAACAAATTAAAAATGTTTGTGGTCATTCATGCCTTTTGTTCGCGTAATATTTTACTGGTAAAGTTTTTGCATTTTTAAGGGCCGGTCTTATAAACGAAAGACCAAATTTCCGTTAGTCAATCGACAATATACTAACGGATGGCCGTTCGTTTATAAATGTTACCGATGCTCGTCTTATAAAACTTTTTTTACCGTCCGTAAGTATCGCAATATCGCACTGCTCTTGTCTATGATTTTAGAGCTGTCAAAAGCGAATTATATCTCTTTTCTATCTAAAATTTCTCGCTCGCATCAGATTTTTGGGATACTTCCCACAACACTACATTGGTAATAACCTTAAAAAATAAAACGTCAATCTGTCATACTTCTGTCAGTTTCAACTAACGGACGGTAAACTGGTGGTTCGACTGTCGGTATCGGCCGTCGGTAAAATTTTACTAAAATTTGATTAAAGGATTGTTATAAGACGAAAAAAGTGACGTTTGTATCAAATTTCAGTTTATTTGGTCTGAAATTTAACTAACGGACGTTTATAAGACCGGCCCTAAAACGACTTATCCACCCGTTCGATGCTGCAAAATCGTTAATGCCGAGTCTCACCGCAATTTGTTTGGCCTTTTCTCGAACAATGCTCCCATCAATCGGAATGTTAACGGCACGAGATTGTTGGTACCAAGAGAAAAGAATTTTCTCCAGTTCGCTAAACTTTGATTCTTTACTGGTTTTTCTAGTTTTCGAAGATTTTCCGCACTTTTGAATTTGCTCCCGAATTTCGTTTTTTTTCAAGAAAATAGAATTTAACGTGGATGCTGCGATTCCTAAACGCTTGGCTATATCGACGCATTTTTCAGCGGGGTTTTTTTCCACCTCTTCGATAATTTTCAATCTTTCTTGAAGAGTAAGTACTTTTTTCATCGAACGGCTCATTTCGAAGATAGTTTAAAAGCTCACTGCACTAAAAAATCAAAAGGATAACTGCACACACTCCACTAAGTTAGGGTATCTAGCGACAACTGACGACAACTAGCGACTGATGGCGGCGACAAACTGTCATTCTTTCTCTCAAAAGTTTCGCGCTTCGTAACGAGTGCCGTCTGGCGGCGTAAAACACAAACAAAATATATCAAATAAGCGACGTAATTCGAACGATGAATGCGGTAAAATGGTGGACATAGAAACGATCGATGCGATCTATTTTTGTATGAAATGAATTCGGACTAGAAGAAACAAACGATACATCCGGGAAAACGATTATTCGAGGAACGATAGATAGAGGTTTCACTGTATTTTTAAAGTGGTGTTTTTATTATTGAGTAAAATAATAGCCATTGTTAGTTATGACTTTATTCTATCGATCGGGAAGTTTTATATATCCTTTCTTGGAAAAATGATGATATAGGTTTTGATTAAAAAACTTTACAATTACAGATTTTACTTCAAAGATTTTTTCCCATTAAGATAGTTTGGTAAAGACAAAAAAAAATGAAATTACTGTCGGGAACCCACTTTTCATTCCCAGTTACAATAGAACCTAAAAATGGTTCACTTTGAAGTGTGTTGAGTAATATTGTGCACGCGTTATGCCGATTCAATAATTCCACACAAATTATGGTAGTTAAGTTATTTCTATGGTAGTTTTATCATGGTTCTTCATCTATGGCACTTTTAAAAATGTCATCATCAATGAGCACTGGTCTACCAGAATGAGGCTTATCATGTAAGTTGGTACACACTCACTGACACTGCATTCGATTCGAACTAGTGATGCAACGAATATGAATATTTGTGTTCGCTGAATAGTAGATATTTACCGAAAATTCGTATTGGCCGAATATCATCACGAATATTAAAATTACGGCAGCATGTAGACTGGCGGTCTGAGAGGTCCATGGCGCATGTCCAAGGAGTGGAATGGCAGTCGGGGCGAACCGGTTTCCACAAAGAACCAATGTCTCCAGTATTAATTCCCCTCAGTAAGAAAGGTCTGGCAGAGCTTGTCTACAGAAATCGCTGGAAACCAGTCCAGGCTCGATTCTACTGTGAGATGTTGTGTCTTGCCGGGAAAGCGGTGAACTGACTTCTCCGCCAATATCCACCGAACTTAATTCAGCTCCTCAGTATGGCTAGCTCAGTGGCGTGCAGTGGGTATAAACTTAAGTTATGCTGTGACCGACTATATACCTAGGTATATTAAAAATATATATATATATATATATATGTTAGTTCTAACTACTTTGGGGGTAACCCGCGTCAAATTCTGGTTGTCAGGACCAGTCGTCTGCCGACATTTCGAACAGATCTCACTGTTCATCTTCAGGGCGCCTTGTCGATGAGCTGCTTCTCCAAAAAGCGTACAACCGTTTGGGTCTGGAGCTCACCGTCAAGTGAAAGTTTGAAAAATTCTGCGTCAGGTGTTTGTGGAGGAGTGGGTTTCTCCAGCGACGCCGTTAATGAGTTTTGCTCGGCTTCTAGTAATCCGTATATTTACTTTATTATCGTCATTATACAATGTTGAAAAGGTTGGATTTTCTAATTGCTTCGGTGTTTTCATCGTGATTTCTGGTTTATTATTATTATGATTCTCCGTAAAATAGACTTCGACAATTCAAAAGTAGTTGCCAGCCTCAATAATGAAACGTTTAGAATCTACAGAGAGGCAATTGAAATAAATAAAAGATATAGTAATATAATGAACAACAGAGACGATGGCATTCGACTTCCGACCGCATGGAGTAACATTCTTAATAATAATAATCAAATTTCTAATACAAATAATATTAAAAGAAGTATTGTAAACAATATTTCCTAAGTAAATAAATATTTTATATAGGTATAGCTGATACGGCAAAAAATTTCAATATATTTCGAAGACGATTTATATATAATTAAATCGGGAACAATACTAATTTCAGTCATACGATTCTTTTTACAAAAATAAATCAAACATTTTATTACATCATTATGATATGTTATGATATGACATGACAGATGGTATTTGTATTTACATTCACCATAGAAAATACATAGAATTTACACCGAAAGTTTTGGGTGGAATTTGTAAAAAATAACATTTCTGCAATTATGTGCGCGTAGTTCTCACCTGGCATACTTCATCGAAAGGCCCTAGCCTTTCGATGAAGTACGCTAAATTTACTCATCTATTACACAAAACTCGCAGCCTTAAAAATGCACAGTTTTTTTCTCGACTTGACTATATCTATGGAACGAAATATCAGAAAAGAACGAAATAAATAAAGAATTGACATGAAGTTAGGCACAGAAAAGTCGGAAATAAAACTTCTAGCCGTAGGACGAATTACGGATAGAATTTTAAATCGAAAAAACCAGATACGTCACGTTAAACGGAAACTTCAGAAATAAAACTTCTAGACGAATTACGGCTAGAATTTTAAATCAACTTTTTCTTAAGATAAGGATTATTTAATTAATATTTGTTTCCCAGAATCTTTACTAATGCACAGATTTTTTGCTTGTATGCGCTGCACGCCACTGGGCTAGCTGTCCGGTTGCAAGCGTTGACCAATTAGTAGCGAGACGGTCCCATTAGTCTCGTGGTGGGCGCTGCTACGATCAATTAAGGGTCGTCGCTTTCCGTATGTTGGACGTCGTCGGTCCGAGGCAGTCTTTGGTGTTAGTCTAATGGCATTTTTAGTACTCGTTCGGCTCCGAGATCGACTTACTTACACTACGGCATTGAACTTCGCCTGCTTTGGGATAATTAATGTTGGTTGCGCCGTTGTTTGTTGCGGTGTTTCGATTCGTAATGAACCTCTTGTATTATATTAATTAATTGAACATTTGTTGGATTACTCCTTTGTTGATGATAAAAATCTAATAGATTTTTTCTAAATTGTGACCTGAATCAACATCATTATTGTTTCTGAAAACAAACTTTCATACACTATTTAATAATGGTTTGAACTTTGAAATTTAGTAGTATTTTAAATATTTTATTAACAAAAACAATTCATCCTATTTAAACTCCTGTCATTGGAATCTTCCCAAAATCAGATCAGTTATGTCTCTTTCAATAATAATTGTGGTACAAAAAAATGCAGTTTGGCTGTTGTAAAAATGTTGTTTCTTAAAATGTAAATCAGTCCTGATTTTTTTTTTAATCCTATTCTATACCGTTCCTATTACTTTGTGAAAGTGAAAATGTAACCTCTTTCACAGTTATCGTTGTCTCAATGCAAATTAGCTCTTGTCCATCAGTAGTTAATAATTTTCTTTTTAATCAAATAAATATTTTATTTTTTAGTTGTGTGGTCGCATGTCTAGCCAATTATTCATCGCAAGTGTTCGCTTCAGAAAGGAATATCGATTACAACAGTGTCCTTGCATTTGGTGCATTTGGGTAAGAATGACAATTCTACTGTAGTGGAATACTTCCATAACAATTTTACTTGATTTGGTTATTGTCAAGCTTTACCATTTTTGATACATCATGATCCTGCATCTTGAAATTGATTCTCTTAATGTTTTTAATACTTGGTTAAAACAACTAATATAATTATTCAGCTATCTTTTGATACTCGGATAATTTTCTCTTATCCTATTATATATTATAACCTTTATGAAATTTAATTAATTTTAACTTAATGAAATGTTAAATTACTTTGAGTAGCATATGTGACATTGTGTCATAATATCTTAATTTTACTTTAGAACGCAATATAATTCAATCTAGTGATGTGATGTGTATTATTTTATGATATATGTTCATCCAATAAAGGTTATTATCATTCGCACATTGAACCAGAGTTCCATTGTGTGCATTTTTTAGTAGTTTCCTTTTTGAAAAATATAAACTTCTTCTTCTTTTTTCTTGGCTATGGGGTGTTCTTGCCACAAAACATGTGTGTTTCTTCATTGGCAATGGGTGAAAATATAAACCCGATGATAAGTCTTGTTTTTTTTATATACAAAAATATGTATTAGGTTTTTTAAACACTATCTATTGTTAATTAAATATTTTTGCATTCAATCATTTTGAGGTAAGTTTAAGATATGGCATTATATATGTGGGGTATAAAAGCAATATCCAAAAAATTTAAAAATATGTTTTGAATGCACTCACCGAGGATTACTAATTTAGAATATAGGTGTAAACCATAGAAATAAAATAAATAAATAAATGATCCTTGATGACTGCATTAACTTTTTTTTTGATATTGCTGCCTTTGCTTTTATTCCCCTCATATTAAAAATCAAAATAATAAATATGTTAAATAAGAAATATTATTAGAATATGGATCAGATTTATTTCAGTTCAAGAAATTGTCACAAATACTTTTTATTTGGCAGTGAAAAAGAAATCTTTCTTTGTTGATTTTTTTTTTTAGTAGTTTAAACCTCAGATAATTTTTACTTGTTATTAATTGCATTTAATGCAAGCAATATTCAAATATATCCACATTTATATAAATACTAGCTGTTCGTACCCGGCGTTGCACGGGTTAAGGATTAAGTTAAAAATAAATTTGTGGAGGAAAACAAAAGTTCCATTGTTTTGCAAAGCTTCTAATAGGAACAATGTTTTCATTTAATCAATTAGATGTCCAGGAGGAAAATGTGGCCTATGTTACCCGCTGGATCCTAAAGAATAAGTTTGCAAAATTTGAGTTAGATTGTTACAGTGTATAACACAATAAAATAATAATATAATACAGAAAATGTATTAGAGGAGGAAGTGAGATAAAGGGAGAGGGGAGAAATTTCGCCTATGCTACCCGCTGGGTCCTAAAGAATAAGTATGAAAAATTTGGGTCAGATTGGTCAAACGGTTTTGTATAAAAAAAAATTATATAGAAAACATATCGGTGTGGAGGGGATGGGAGGGAGGCAAATGGTAAATGTCAGTTATGTTACACAGATTGTCCGCCGGGTCCTAAAGAATGAGAATGCAAAATTTTAGTCAGATCGGTCAAACGGTATAGATTTGCATGGAAAATATATCGGGCAGAGGGGGTGGTACAAAGGGGGAACGGAAATGTAACCTATGTTACCTGCTGGGTCTTAATGAATAAGTATGCAAAATTTGATTCAGATCGCTCTAACAGTACAGATTTGCATGGTAAATATATCAGGGAAGGGGGTGGGATAAAGGGAGAGTGGAAATGTCGCTTATAATACCTGTCGGGTCCTAAAGAATAAATATGCAAAATTTGAGTCAGATCAGTTGAATAGTGCAGATTTGCATGGAATATATGTAAGGGGGAGGGGGGAAATGTCTCTTATGTTATCCGCTGGGGTCTAAATAATAAGAATGCAAAATTTGATTCAAATCGGTTGAACGGTACATATTTGCATGGAAAATATATCATGGGGAAGGGAAAAGGGGGGGGGAAGAAATGTTGCCTATGTTACCAGCCAATTCCTAAAGAATATGTATGCAAAATTTAAGTCAGATCAGTCAGACGGTACAGATTTGCATGGAAAATGTATCAGGGGGAGGGGGTGGTATAAAGGTGGAGGGGGTGGTATACAGGTGGAGGGGGAAATGTCACTAATGTTTTCCACTGGGACCTAAATAATAATTCAAATTTAGAGTCAGATCGGTCGAAAGGTACATATTTGCATGGAAAATATATCATGAGGGGGAGGGGTAAAGGGGAGGGCGGCAATGTCACTCATGTTATCCGCCGGGGCCTAAATGATAAGTTTGCAAAATTTGACTCAGACCGGTCAAACGGTACAGATTTTCATTGAAAATATATCAGTGGGGGGGAATGATAGAAGGGTAATGTCGCCTATGTTATCCGCCGGGTTCTAAAGAATAAGTATGCAAATTTGGATCAGTTCAGACAAACGGTGTAGATTTGTATAGAGAACAGACTGACATTTAGTTTTATAGGTAGGTAAAGATTAATTGGCAAAACTAGTTTCACATCACGCAGGATAAATAATTGAAAATAAATTAGGTAATTCCATTGTGAAATTCATTTTAGATTCCTGTTCGGTGGATCTTTGCCGCATTTCTTCTACTCATTTCTGGATAGATTCTTGCCTAATGATGGAGGACCTTACGGACTGTTTAGGCAGCTGCTGGTGGAGCGATTCTTGTACACTCCACTGTTTCAAGCACTTTTCCTTTATATCACTAACTTATTTGAAGGAAATGATCACGAAAATGCCCTCGATACCATGGCTAGATTGGTACCAAAAGTTGTAAAGATGAATTGGAAATATTTGACGATATTCCAAATTATAAACCTCGCATTTGTCCCATCCGTGGTAAGTTCTACATTTTAATCTTGTCCTGTCTAATTTTTGTTTTGTTATTATTAAATTAAATTAAATATTTTTTGTTCCGTGACATTGTTATAATATTATAATAAGACTGTGCATTAATTTTGAGAGATTTTCTTATAAAATTACAGCTTTATTTTTAAAAATTGGTTATAAGTTGATCATTCAAAGTATTGTCCATTGCTAGTCACTACTTTTTGCTGGCAGCATACGGTTACCTTGTCGAAAAAACAACTTGTCTTTTGAGCTATCCACGAATCAACCCTTTTTTTGGTGTCTCCATAAAAAGTGAAGTGTTGCTCAGATCGGCCATGAGTCATCAATCAAAATAAGCGGTAATCAGAAGAAGCAGTGTCCGGAGAATATGGCGGGTGGGGTAAAACTTCCCATTTCACCCCCTTTGTTTCTGAGTATGAGCAGTGTGAGCAGCTCATAATACGCAACACCAAGCAGATCCCATCAAATACAAAGCATGAGCTCCGATCCATATATATTTGGCTTTGCCATCGATGTTAATGCATGCCCGGGCTTTTCCCATGGTTTTTTACGCTAGGATTGTCTTAGTGTATTCAATTTTCATCGCCAATGACAATACGATGCAGAAAACTTTTTCGATTCTACCGTTGGATTTACAAAAAAAAAATCCTTTCCACGTCTCTTGGCTTCAGTTCGTACGAACTCATTTTCATTGAATCATTCTCAGTGCATGTAAGCGTTTAAAAATGGATGAATGATCACTCCCAATGATTTTGCATGTTTATCTTCCGTTTGATACGGATTTTCATCAATTAACGTTGCTAAAACGTAAAACCCCCCTCAAATGCTGTTTTGTTGGTACATAATTCGATATACTTAATGCTAAAAAAAACTATTGTTTACACTTCGGCAAAATGATGACACATACTGAAAACCAAAGCCACAGTGTTTGGATATGATGGTGACAATATGCCCCAACGCGATATAGTACAGATTACGTCCTCTCTTAGGAATCCCTCACAATTAAAGCACGGTTCTAATATAACAATAGATCCATTTTTTAAGTGGCTTATATACAGTGAGGAATAAAGCAACAAAATTTTACTCATTACTATCTCCGTCTCATGTAATGGTGTGCAATCTTCTTTATAAATGTTTAATGCCATTCTTAATATCTTTTAATATACCCGAACCATCCCATTCTAGGTTTACAAAATGTATTTGTTCACATTCACCTCAGTGAGGGCATTACTATAGCATTCTATTTACTCTTAACTCACATTAGCATTTCTTCAATATTTAATTTTTTTTACAGTTTAGAGTTCTCTTTGTCAACATGGTTGGATTCTGCTGGTCCATGTATATGGCCCATTTCCAACGTGAAGAAGCTGAGAAAGATCGTAAGAGAAAGATAAATAGAAATAAGCGGGAATGAATGTCTTTAATGCTGTATCGTTGCACAATTAAAAATCTTTGTGAAGATTGGTGTCGGGTTATATTTCTACAAATATAATTTTAGTCAAATTTTAAAATATTTCAAATCTTTATTCTTGCGCTCTGTGATCGCATTATATTTTTGATTTCTATTATTTATACGTATTTTGTTGATAAAATGATAGCAAAACATTTCTTTTATAATACATAACTACAATTAAGACAGTACCCCTCTCACCTGAAGTATTGTAACTAACAAATACATATCGTCGGCTTAGGGTGTAAACCTGCTATCTGCACCAGAGTGAATTATACAGGGGACAATAAAAACACTTCAAAAAATTAAATATAACTGCAATCGAAAAAATGAAAATACCGTTGAAAGAATGTACGATCCTGGTCTTTACAAGCTCATTTATGTATTGAAATATTCAGTAGCCTTTTAGTAATTTATATTTTATATTATAGCAGTTTATAGGAGTTTTTATATTATAGCAGGTTTTCTCACTTAAATAGTAAACAATGAAATGTACATAGCAGATTTTCATACCAATAAAATTCAAACAAATATCTCAATAATTACATTAATTTACGTAACTCGTGTGGTAAGTTTTCATAATACTGATGATAATCAAGCGGTCAAGTAGATTTAAGTTGTTGCATGTCATTAAATCTTCTCGCTGTTATTTTTCTCCGGGAATCGTGTAGATTTTTCATTGTCTCCATTCTAATGGTTTTGCAATTGTCGATTTTCTCGGTGGTAAATTTCTCCAAGGATCACTGAAATTTTATTAAAAATATATTTCACCATCAGGAGTATATTTCAGTGATTTTACATCCGTAACTTTTGCATCTTCTTTGTCACGACCAGGACGGATGCTGTTAAAAAACTGAATATTGCCAAAAGCTTTTAAAAAATTGTGATTAAAATAAAAAACACATGGGTGCGGTTTTTTTCTCGCTACTTTGCAAATGGCTACATAGTCAGCAGGAACATTAATATTTTTATTTTTTAATGACCGTTCAATACTGGAATGCATACCGACTTTTTCCATTTGCCCTGTATTTATGCCCTACTCAAGGAACTTTTGTTCTATTACTATATTTCAGTTCATTGAAATTTTCAGAAGAACATTTGCCATCGTGCTATTCCTATTTTGGTATGAGCATCCGTCACCGTAGAAAATTAATTTGGATTCAGCTGAGACTGTTGGTAAAATTTTATTTTTTATAAAATCTAACCAAATACTGGCAAACTCCTCAGCGTTAACTCCTCCTTCTGCTTCATTCCAAATAAAACAAAACACTCTTTATTAATTACATTGTAAAATATTAGGTTGTAAACTTGCAGCTTTATTTTGTAGTAAAAACTATTAACATTAGATTTGGAAGCAGTGAGTACTGATTGCAAATCTACCGTGAATACATTCGATTCTGAATTTTTATCAATCTCCTTTTCTTTTCTGACTTCATCTTTCCTCTTTACGTGATTCCTGTAGTACTCATCAGATACTTTGCCCAGAGAATATGCTGCACATTTTTCTCATTGATCTTTCTTGGGATGAAATAATCCGATATTTTTCATGTCAAACACTTCATGAAATATTGTAATCGAGAGTGGTCGCACATAATGAGATTCGCACCAATCTTTAAGATAAAAATCATAAAGCCGTTGTTTAGAGAACCATTCCGGTAGTAAATAATTTTTGTTGGTTGTCGCCCGGCAGTAGTGAGATTTCATTACAGGTAAGGAATCGAAAAATCCATGAAGCTCTATACGTTCTTCTTCAAAAGGTTTTGGACGACTAGATTTCGTTATATTTTCTACAGATTTAGAGTTCTTCCAATTGAGAACGGTCCATTGGCAAATTACTGTAGTATTTAAAAAAAAGTTCTACATACTCTGATCAAAACGTATCATCAACTTTTAAATAGTAAAATAGACTCTGGGCCCTTCTCGATTTACTTTGTGATGTAGTTTTCCTTTTAATTGATATACAAAGTTACCATATTATCGACAAAAGTTTTTTTTGCCCCCATGTCAGCTTCCAAAAATCATGAAAAATCTTTTTTCGGCAGTCTTCAGTGACATAAAGCATTTCATAACTCTTTTTGATTCCTTACATTTGTACCTGCCTTTAATAATGCGGGGCTGCTTAATTAAATAACAAAATACACGGAGCGCTCACAAATACGCGCCGCCGTCACAACTTCTCAGTACAAAAATGACACACTAACATGGAGATAGCAGCTTTTCGCATTAAGTATTTTGTGCGCTTAAAATAGCAGGTTTACGTTTCGTTCAAAAAGCATACTTTATATTTCGATATTGATTTAGCTGTTTATCATAGTTTATGCAGTTTTTTTTCTCTTTCCAATGATATCAAAAACGTATTTTGCGTAAAAAGTGTAGATAGCAGTTTTACACCCTAAGCCGACGATATGTATGTGTAATTTTTGGAAGTTCTAATATTTCATATCTATTTGATGCTGCACAATGGCTGTAAGATTTTTTTTTTACATATATTGTGTTCTATTCTTTCTATTCTACTAGGTATCACTTAACAATGTATAAAGCACATATGAACAAATTAAAAAACATACCACATACACATGACAAACTTGTGTGTGGTCGATATACTTATTTAAGGGTAACACCTATGTAACCGGCTGAAAAAGAGGTTTATATTTAGATTTTATTTTATTTACTGAATCGTGTTACTAAAAATGGACTTGATAATTTCAATAAGCATGCAAAAAAGTACAAAACATAATTTTTTCATAATTAAATTTTACAAAATGGCAGATCTGTAGCAGCATGAAGAGACAGTCAATTTGGAAACGTGGTCCGCGGCTAGAAGCATATGTACTGTAATGTTTGATCTAGAACAAAAAATTCATTCATTAATTTACTTTACTCTAATATCTAGAGAATTACATAGCCTTTTTTAAAAATATTGATTTATGATGAAATGGCAGATTTAAAAAAACTTTAAAAAAAAAAAATTTAATAAAATCAATTGTAACTAAAAAAAATTTAACTTATCAAAAAAGTCCTACGCGTTTCTTTAGATAATTAAATTTCTTAGGTACTCTTAAAATCTGAAGAAAATTGGTTAACCCTTGGTATGCCGGAACGCGGATCTGCGCTTCTACGCCTGCGTGCATTTTTTTTTGTTTATCTATTATAATATTACGGAATAAAGTTTAAAATCCCTTCGCGTGTATTTTTACTGGACGAATGGAGGTTCTCAACCAATCAGAACGGTGTAAAAAAGTTAAAATTCATTCTTAGAATGAATTAAAAGTAACCCATTTTTACCATTTTACCGCTCAATGAACTCTTCAGTTTTATCAACCACGTGGTGGCATTGAAACTCTCGTTGCTGTTTTATGTAAACCCCTACACAAATCTTTATATTTTGCACACTATTGGACATTTCCAATTTTTGAACTGACACTCTCGCTCCCAGCTTCAAATTCATGTCGATCAATGGAGGCCGCGTTTTCACGTTGCTCAGTTTTGTTACCACTGTGTTTGTTTTTGTACCTCTTTTTTAGTATATACATACTTTCTTTTCTTTGTCATTTTTTTTTACACAAAACTTTCAAAATAATTATTGAACAACCATATTTAATTGTTATAAATTATAAGCATCATAAGCTCTTGTGAGTAATTCTAATTCATCTGAATGAAATAGAGTAATCAAGACAAATAATCAAGGCACCTATATGCTTTTTCGAAAGCTTGGGATCGTCACAGATTCCTGCAGATAAAAATATTTGTACTCTAGAACTTCCTAAATCACGCACTCTTGTAGCAACGTGAGGCACTTGGAGCAGGAGCTTATAACTTTGAGAGAAAAAAAATATTATCACTTGCAACTACTTGCACTTCATTTTTAAAACCTTAAAGTATATTTTAAATATATTTAAAAAAAAAAGATTTTTTGAAAAATGTACATAGGTTACCCCTTAATTAAAATTAAATTTCGCAATGTATTGAATTGGGTTGATGTTGTATCTTTTAATAATTATAAATATTATTTGTACTTTGTGATATTCATAACATTATATTGAGAAACATGCACTTGGTTCCATTACCTCTGAAAACCATGTTTGGCATAAAAACCTGGGAAACACATGTGAAAATTAAATAATTTAGTTGTATGTATAACCTAACTTCTTACAATTTACATTTTTAAAATATTGCACTGTATATGTACCAGAACAATATTTTTATTAATATTGATTTATTGATATTTTAATAAAGAATTATGTGATATATAAATATCCTTTCATAAGAAAGGATCAAAATATGTTTAAATATCTAACTGTTTTTATATTTTCATTTAATAAAATAATTATATATATCATTATTGTATATTTCTCTCTAAATCTAAAATGTTGTATCTGGGTAGTCTGTAGACCAGCGTTTTCCAAATGGGCATTTTGCGGAAGGCTGGAGTTTCATGAGATAAAATAATGGTTGTTCTGGACGGGAACGCGCGAAAATAGGGGGTGATTCCACCGCCCTACGGTCAGATCAACCTAATGGCACCAATATCGCAGATTCTCCGACGAAAGCGAGATTCTATAAAAATTCGCTGAGAATCTTAGAGCGGTCCAAAGGCTGAAGCAGGAGTCGAGTAGAAGAAAAGAGAAAGTCGCAAGTAGATCTGGAGGTAAACGCAGGATCAGAACTGAACTCTGGGTTCCTGCGCCACGTAATTTATTCAATCAAAAATTCAGGGCCCGCACACCCAGGCGCATTTTCAACAACCAGTCAGAGGTCGCATTTCGGGAACCAACGGAACCGACCTCTGTCTGACGGCGGGATCCCTACTCATAATTCGAATCGCAGCTCTATGAGCAGTGGTCCCTTATTCAAAATATTAAACATGTAACCAAATATTCTACTATAGCTATTTCATACTATTTTTACACATTTATATTTTATCTTTCTTTTGTTTCATTAAAATAATGTCTCTCAAGTTCATCCTTCATAGAGGTAATCGGTAAAAAGGGGGCCAGGCTCGCCAAGCTGGGTGCAATAATTTTGTATATTGAATATTTTTTCAATATTTTTCAAATTCAATATTTTTTCTACATAAAATCGTGTAAAACCATATACAAGTGATTATGAACAAAATCATATTCATTTTTGTATGAAAATGGCGACTTCGGCACGGTACCGATGTCGCCGGAGGGTATTGAATTGTTTTTAATAAAATGGCGACTTTGGCACGGTACCAAAAAAAATGGCGACTTCGGCACGGTACCGATGTTGCCAGAGGGTAAAAACGACGCCCCCGGATGGTGGCGATACCATACCGCAGTCGCCCAAAATTACGATTTGGGAAGATTAAATTCTTTTTCAAGAATCAAATCATGCCGCCGCGATTTCTTCTTACATCGCTTGCAACATACCCAAAAACATTTCTAACGACAAAATTAATTCGATAACGGCATCCCAGTTTTTATACTGAACACAAGTGATTTCAAAAATAAACTTCAAAAAACATACATACAAAAATTACAATAAATAACTTCGGTTATTTTCAATAAAAAATGCGTTGAGCGCGCTAGGCATACCCAAAGGGTTTTATTTATTCTTGTCCATCTGCGTGCTCGCGCTCTCAATTCATGTGATAAAAAATGTAATTATTAATTATACGTACATATCAAAACAAAAATCAAAATACAAAATTCACTTTTTTCTTCATTAAAATGTTCATCAGGGCCAACATATGGAGATTGGCAAAAAAGGCCCGATTAAGAGCCGCCGGTTTTATCTTCTCCGACAAAAAAATATTTATCACGGCCAAAATTGGCGATTGGCAAAAAAAGGCCCGATTAAGGGCCGCCGGTTTTTCTTGTCCGACACAATAGTTGTAAAAATTGTACACATTATAAGATTGAAACGCCAACATATTTTATAATAATTCCATAGATGGCGCTAAAAAAAGTCAATTCTGGTTTAATGTCAGATAAGGAACTAGATCAAAGACTGCCCAGAGATGGCGCCAGCCATAGTTAAAACCCACATAGCACTAAAAAGCCAATTCTGGTTTAATGTCAACTAAGGAACTAGGTCAAAGACTGCTCAGAGATGGTGCCAGCCATAGTTACGACCCACACACGAAAGGTGTTACTCCTTATATCATCTACCCCAAAGGTTCAGCCTAATTATACTAAGGGCCAGTTGTTTCAATTTGCCTCAAAGTAAGCGTAAATCCTGGATTAAACTCGAGTTCAACCTCAAGGTTACGCAAAATAGCCCAAAAACAGTTGTTTCACGACAAATATTAGATTAGGGGTGTTGCAATTGTGTAAACTAAAAATCATAGACAAACGCACGCTCAAATAATTTTGTACGTGGCATCACGTCATTTGACAGTGCCGACAGTGCATTAATAAATTCCGTATCTGATTGTTTATTGATACAAAGTAAGTATTCATGGATTTAACGGTATTCAAAAGTTTATGTTGTTAATTAAATGGCAATAAACACTGATAACAATGTTTTTTCAGAGAAAGCAAGCAAATTTTTCGACAGATGACGTTCATATCGTCAGGTCTGGATAATAACAATGCAGTTTTACTAAAGTAAGAATTGAGGATGTCCACAAGAAGATGAAAGTATACTAGTGGGCCGCATTACGCAAAGAATATAATGCTTTGTGGCTTTGCGCCTAGCAAAATGCATACTGTCTATCATTTTCGAAATAGATTCGAGAATATGAAGAAATGCGCCAGGAAAGTTAGATTGTTGACAAATTTAAGTGTTTTCTTACATATTTAGTGTTTGCGAGTACAATATATTTTTACTTGATCTATATTGTTTTTCTTTGTATGCAGGTAATAGAAAACTAAAGCCAAAACCCACGAATCCAAGTGATATGCAGATAAAATTATTTGCGGTTCAGTCAGAGATTTTCAAAATACTACTGAAGAATCAGCAGGAAATTCACGAAGTTGTTTTGGAAAGGCATAAAGCCAAAAGAGATCTGGCTTCATTTAATTATAATTGAATGTTGTATTTTTTTATTAAATTTTTCAGTTTCCTGTTAATAGGTAAGTACATATATAAAATAATAAAATACAATAAAAGAGTTTCATACACCGAATATATTGTTTTATTATTATTTTAATTCTGTGCACGCCCTCTGTTTCTGCTGCCTTCGACAAACAATTTTCCTTACCATCCTTTCCTTGCTCATCAGTTCCACATGGCCAAACCATGCGACAACATTGGTAAATAACATTGAAGTTCGTAGTCCAGTGGCCATGTTGAAAATTCCGGGTTCAATTCCCAATGAGGTCGCAATACATCTTTCTGATTTCTTTAAAATCTAGGTGTTTTTGCCGGACCGAAATTAATTGGGCCCTCAGGCCCACTGTAGCATTAAAAATTTATGTACATATGGTTTTAGGGCGTAATCCCGGTCTCCTACAATATAGCAATTACCAAATCTGGTATCTAGTACCGTTTTTCGTAACTTGATATTTTGTTTGGACATAATGACAAATATATTTCTGATTTTTATAGTGCTCTTCGACTGATTATGTAATATGTGGTCTGAGGAGCCATTGCTCTAGTAATGGCTGACCCTATCTGCAGTCCAAAAAGAAGTGTTCCAGATGAATCACCTTACGCACCTTTCATCGATATAAATGTAAAATTATCAAAACCGAGTGAAATAGAAACCTTGAAAAAAAAAATTGTCGACAATGCCGTGGTAAAACTCATTTAGAGTTGCGGAGCAATCAATTTCTTCCGTCAAAAAAGTATTGTTCGAGGTCTAAGTAAATTACTTCTCCTGTTAAGGATATACTGTAGGATCAGTCGATCGTCGGAAAAGCCTGTGTCACCCTACATAATATTATACATTTCGACACTTTGTATGTAAAATGTCGAGAAATTAATAAAAAAATATTTTATTGACAGATGTCAATTACATCGCGCAGTGCGCATGCGCGTCTCTGACCGAAAGTTTAATCTCATATTTCCACTCAGAATTCTCTGACAGATTTCGCTTAATCCGAGTTGAAACAACCCGTTTTTGGAAAAAGTACTAAAAATTCGAGTTTAATCTCTACGCTTACTTTGATCCAACTTGAAACAACCGGGCCTAAGAGATGGCGCCACTTTCGCTCGTAAAATATTAATGGAATATACCAAAGATATTCAAATGCTTCAGAACAAATATGTTTTGGTATGTTATGCGCTGTTGTGAATACAAGTCAGACATCATATAGAGATCTTTATTGATTTTTCAATTCAATTTCAATTTTTCAATTTTATTTTATTTATTCCATAATATGTATATTACAAACTTTATATTCAAGGCATACATATTAAGAAGTTATATCAAAAATATACATACACACATATATATATATATATATATATTCACATATACATACATTGATCTTGAGTCCAAGCTTTTGGCCTTCACTAGCTAGCTTAAAAACGTAACTCACGGAGGATCTGGTCTGGGGACCCAGTAGAGGAATCTGTAGTTACTCCAGTAGCAACGATAGGACAACAATCCACGGAGGACCTGGTCTGGGGACCCGGCAGCAGAATCTGGGGTTGGTTGTGATACTGCAAGGCGCCGTCCCAGGCGTTTGCCCAGCTTATCAGCGAGTGATTACTGTCATTTGTACCCACGCTCTGAGAAAGTGTACTCATCGCTTGAGCGGATAGAACGCCGTCCGTGCGATAGCATTATAAGTTTATAATATTGCTGGTATGTTTATTATCAATATATTTAGAACAGTTTGGATACTACTGCCTTTCTTATTGTACCTTGCACATTACATGAACCGTATACTTATCTAAATATGTACTGGGAAACAACTTATTATATATGTATCTTAATAATGGAAGACATCAGGCAAACTTATTTTTAAGTATGTATAAAAATAATTATTAAGAGGTATTGTTAAGTTGTACAAAATGTAAAGAGGGTTAAGGACTAAATTGAATTGAGAAGCTATTCTGCAGAACATGTACCATTTCAGATAATAAGAGGTGCATCCCAAATTTACGTGACAGTACCTAGAAAAATAAAATATTATAGAATAATATTTACAAACTTACTTTATATTTACAATAAAACCTCGATATAACGGACTAATTGGGGGGACGGGATGTCCGTTAAAGCTGAAAGTCCGTTATATTGCCGTGGGACCGCGGATAGAACGCCACTGCGTGCCCGGGTCCCAAGCACCACCGACATTACTACAATTGGTAGAGCATGAATCTCAGTACAGTCACCTCGTCCGTGGTTCAATGTCCGATGCCGTCTCATGCTGGTGTGTATTTATGGTCATCGTTAGCGTATTGTGTTCGTGAGTGTATGTAAATATTTACCAGGATCTCGGGAAATCAAAATCAGTAAAAACTGTGGCTACTGGGAAATACAATTTAATTAAAATTACTATATACAGGGAGCGGTCTCAGCCGCATCAGGTATCCAGATAAATTATATTACATAAATTAAATATGATTCGGGACGGACACAGCCGTCCCGACGTCAATAATAAAACAATAGGGGGAGGAATTTACCGCCGAGAGGCACACTATGTCAAGAGAAAATAATCAATACTAGAGAAATTCATCATCGTTTTCCGTCCACATGGCCGACGGCTACAACATTATAATTAAAATAAAACCGAGCTCAAGGCTCCTAAAGTTCCAATATGACGAATACCCAAAAGAAACAGGTGGACACTGAGAGTTACTCTTCACTACAATAAAGTTCTAGAATTCGAAGCACAACAAATACGGTTTCCTTGGACGTCGAAGCGAAGATGGCCGGGATGCCCATCCTTCTTGATCGAACTCCTCGCAGAAACCGGGAGTTAAACTAGCGTGAATAAGATGTTACGGATACCCACTTGAAGCCTCTGGTCGTGCACGCCGACCATTATACATAATTCTCCGACGGCGTCCGCCTTCGCCCGGGGAAATCAGTCTCGCCATTGACCACGGGACCCGCGACAAAGGTACGGATCCGTCGGCCAGCCGCCATTAGAGACAGCTCCTCACCGCCACAGCCCAGCTGCAAGCGGATCCTCCTCAATCTCGATGATTAAGCGGATTATCCATGCCTAATCCCATCCCGAGGCTCATTGTTGCTCTGTGTGTCGGATGTCCGACCGATCCCTGGTCGAACGCTCCGAGCACGGAAGCGGAACGGGTCCTGTGTAAGATCCGTCATTACAAATATGCACATAATATTACACAGGGGAGATGAAAATAGGTTGCTGAGTAAAAACGTACCAGAAACGACTCGTTTAGCGACAAATCTGGACCCGTCCAGATTTTAACAGTAACGCGCCGTCAGCTTGTCGGCACCATCCTTCATAGCGCCGGCGGCCATCTTGTGAAAAAACCGGTCGGGCAACCTCACGGCTTTACGCCGCCAACCTAACCGAAAAATTCTCCGGGCGGGTAGGCCCAACTACATCGCATCACCCGCGACCTCCCATGAAAAAATCGGACTTTCCACCATAAGGGTAGGTCCCGAAAATATTAGGAAAGTACTATTTTTATTTAACCAATACCAGCAACATATCCGCACCTCCCTGTATTCGAATGGCATGACAATTTACAGCTGACCGCCATTAAGGACAGCGAAAACTACAAAATTAAGATATAATCCCTTGCTGATACAGAGGGCTAAGGGCCGGTTGTTTCAAGTTGGATCAAAGTAAGCGGTCGATAAAAGCATAGATTTTTACGAAAACGGATCGTCTGATTGGTGGAGAACGTAAAAATCTATGCTTTTATCGACCGCTTACTTTGATCGAACTTGAAACAACCGGGCCTAAGTATGTACTCTGTATTTAGATATAAAAAAAAAATACAAAACACAAAATTCTATTTGATTGCCTTCGGAAATGCGTCGTGAAGTGACGTTTCTATTTGATATTGACGCGCTTGCTTTCGGTTATCCTGCTTTGAAAAAGGAATCAAGTTTTGTTTGCACTTTTGAAGTTTGCTGTTTTTTTATAATCAACTCTCTAAAATTACGAAAATGCGTATAATATATTTGAATTACGTTATCTGACGAATAACCAATAAATGTTATCAGATCGAACACCCATAGAAGCCTACGCGTTATTATATCAGTGAGTTATTATATATTATATCGTTGTTATATATTATTATAGTTATTATATATTATCGTTATTATATATTGTATCGCTCCGGCTAGGTGCAGTCTACGAGCAAGACGGCATTATGTCTCAAATTCTAGTGCTAGACGTATGATGTGATTATCATAGCCCTATAAATTGTTTACATGCGGCAACACTTGAACTTAAGCATGTATAATATTAAAAGGACATTTTTAATTTTTTTACATTTGACTGGATTTTTTGTCCGTTATATCCGAAGTCCATTAAATAGAGGTCCGATATATCGAGGTTTTACTGTACTATCATCATAACTTATATTACATAATAGCGTCCATCCATTATCTTGTTTAAATTATTCAGTAAGTATAGAAAGTGTATAAAATATCTGTAATTATATTATGTCACAGGCTGTTACCCACATTCAGCTGATTGAATCCTTAAATGTAAACGGGTCTATCTCTTAAAATTGGTGCTCGTATTCAATTTATTACTAAAAAAATAATATATTACGTTACCGTCACCCCCTACACATCAGTCAACACACTCACAAATTGTGCATCCTATACACCAGGACCTCATGGATCACTAAATTCATAATTTTAAATCCCGCAGACCACTGGTGGTTCGCCTACTCCACTTTTGCGACTGCTGTATCGGTGTATTATTTATTTTTAAATAGAGATGCGAATACGGAATACGTGTCGCATCAATATTCTACTATTCTCAAACTAAACCAAATGCCTGTGTTATGAAAATAGGACTAACTTGCCGGTGTCCTGGAGTGGGGCTCAAACCACCGACCACCAGATCACTGGGTGAGCGTCATAGACACCAACAAGCTACTGAACTTTGGAGGGCATCCTTATAAAAGATAACTCTACTAGACTAATAGCACTTTGCACACCATTTAAGGAAACTTGTCTTCATCACCATTACATATCAATAATTGCTTTTCCAGTGCATTCAATCTACTTACTTCCGAAATTAATATTAAGGAGAATTATGTTACAACAATATTATTAAAAAAACTTTAAATCTCATAACTCATGCTCTCATAAAAATGACTCCAACTTGATGCCAAAGCCGAGGGGTTTATCAAATGCCTGAACTTTATGTACGGTATATGCTTTATGCCCCAAGGTCAGACCGGTAAGAATTTTTTTTAATTCGTATAAATCCTAGGAAACACTTCTTTGCAAATAGAGTAGTGGAAGCATAGAACAAACTTTCACAGCATCAGTTATCGATGTTACAAATACAAGTCAATTCAAAGCTCAATTGAATTCTCATTTGGAGAGAAGAAATGATTGATTTGTTCTGAAATAAGATATGAGAGCATCGGAAAAATGCTGCCTGCTTATGAATAATATGTAATAATGAAAATACATCAGGGTTCAAAGATTTTTTTAATTTTTGGACTTAGTAACTACCTTGGTCTGAATCAGCAGTGTCAAATTGAAGAATAATAATTTCTTTGTTACGTGTGCCTCGTAGGGAGTTTCTTGAAAAGTAAATGAATAAAAAGTATATTTAACATAATTTATTTTGACAACAAGGAACACAATAAAGTACATAAGTTAAATAAATTAGTAAAATGAATATGTTACATCTAATTACATTCATGTTGGACAAATAATGTCACAATAAATATTACAATTTTAATGAGATTTTTAAAATGACTAGCATCATTTATGGCCTTGACGTGCCGGTTTGCATTACTTTCGCCTGGTTGTGAACATTTTATAATGCTGTGATCACACCAGAGAAGTTGCTTTTATGGATACATCCTCTGAATACTGATGAAAATATGGAATGTTAAAAATATCACGAAAATTACATATACTAATTACATTTGAGTGGTATGCACGTGGTAAACGAGGAATGCAGTTTTGATAAATTTCATAATCAAAATAAATTAATGATTTTTTTCTTTCCAATGTTTGTCCAATAACTTAAATGTTTAAAAAATGCCTAAATCAATGACTAGATGAGAAAAAATGAAATAGACAGTGATTTTATTCTAAACTAGCATATTTTTATAAATTTCTGAAAATATTCAAATCAGTGTTAAAATCTTGAAGTTACTTGTCTTTATTTTCTCTGTGATTAAGCTGTTTAGTTTAGTTTTTGAAAAAACCACATGTAAAAATTTCTGATTTCAAAATATATAATAGGTATATTGCTCTTTCTAATCCGTCATTTTTCTACATAAAAAATGATTTAATTTGAAACAAAAATATTACACAATACACACAAAAATGATTATTTATTTGATTTTCAAAATGTTAAAGTTTCTAGATTTGTTACAAATTGTATTAATTACATGCAGAATTAGTATGTCTTTGTTAGCCACTTTTCAGTTTAGTAAAACATAAATAAATATCTTAACTAAAGTATAAATCACAATAAATAATTCTAAAATTAGTCAAATAAATCACAGACAATAAAAGGAGTATCTTCCGTAAGAAATATCCTTCAGACATATTGCAAATTGACTAGAAAATATCTGAGAAAAATATTAGTTCCATGAAGAATATTGGTGTTTAAATTACCTAAATCATATCGCAAAAGAACAAAATTTATATATAATTCAATGCATAAATAATAAAAGACAATTTTTTTTCTATGAATATTTTCTCATTGCAAGGTTTATCATTGGTGCTAATGTTGTTAATGCATGTTGTTTATTTGTGAAAATATTAAGAAGTAGTGGTAGTACCGCGCCTTCCATAAAGCACAGACTTTGAGATTAACACAGACTTTCTTTGGCACTGTATTTCGAGTCAGTACTACAGTAACAATAGGAAGATTAATGTTGCCTGAGAATTTGAATATTTTCCGTAAATGTAATTGTTTCAAAGATTCGGAATGTTGAAAGCTAATCTAAATTCATTTGTCCAGAATGTGGAAGGAAAACTGTAAAAACTTGGATGTTTGGTAGAACTAAGTCATACCGCAAAATAAAATTTGAAATATTAAAAAATGTTAGTTCATAAATTGGTCAAGACTGTTTTTTTCTGCCATATGATACCTTAATATCAAATACTTGGCAAAAACTCAAATATTATATATAGTTTGTTAGCTTAGTGTCAAAATGATGGAAATATAAAAATAGATTGATTTAATTCCTCTAAAAATTTCTAGGAAAAATGCAATTTTTTGTCAAGGACATGAGACATAAATTGTCACAAAATTACATTGTTTTTTAAGTACACCATATCTAAATTAAAAGTTGAAAATGTTGTATTTAACTATGTACCTATATACATATCTGAAAAGTCTGCCTACTTATGCATTTTTGTTAAATCATTTTTATTCAGGGTTAAAATGTATTCCATCTATAAAAACATACATAATAACAGTCCACATCCTCCATATCCATAGATATGAGGTCCAATTTAAAAAAAAAATAGGTGAACTACAAGCATAAGATGAAGCACCGGAAGACAAGTTCCAGTTTAAAATGTTATCATCAATAAGTAGTGTTTTTGTGGTTGCCTTACTTATTGTCTTGGCATTTGTTTATTGTTATGGTTATTTCTACCAATAAAAGGGTTTCATTGTTATCATTATAAAATATAAGCCAAAAATTCTAATAAAAAAAATGTTAACCAGTTACATCTCCTAAATATTGAAAATTTCTATACACCTCACTAAAAGCTAAAAATTTAGAGGAATTCACCCCTCAACTTTGGTGGGTAAATTTTGATTTTTGTAGTTACAACATTTTCACACCAAGCTCAATTTAAAGTCAAAATATTATATTTTTAACTAAACTGTTTCCTTTTTGCAGCTATTCTATTAGAAGAATATATTATGTATATATTTATTTGAAGATTATTAATTAATATTAATGTATTTATTAGGCCCTGAGGATTTGTTTTGGGATCAAAAAATAACTTTGCTTGACTTTTACTATCACAAATCTAATTTTTAAAAGCTTATTACATTTTGAATGAATTTATTATTTTAGTTAATGAACTTGATGGGATTGGTTATGATAGTAGCAAGTGTTACAGGTTTCAGGTGATCACACTGTATTTGAGGATCTTTTAGTAATACATATTTACGTTAAATTGAAGGGGAAGTAACTCATTCATGAAAATGTGAAAAAATCTAAGATAATTATTCTCTAGACTCACAGTACTTTAAAGATAAGAAATATGCCAAATTTCTGTTTAATATTATTGTCTGCGTGCAAAGATGCTTATATAAGGTTTTCTGAAATTTTCAAATAAAATGTTATAATATCCTCAGCTACAATATTTATCATAATAATACATTTGATTCTCATATGCATTTTTGATATAAATAAAAATTTTAAGCAACTACTTTGTGTAAAAGGACCATTTTAGTAAATTAGAACTGAATTTTTTGTGGGTTAAAGGGTTTATTGCAAATGGCTGCGATAAAACTTAAGCTAGTAAATCAAAAGGACCCACTTCATAGCTGGGAAGGTGACCTATTGCATTGGTTTAGGATGTCTGACGAAGATAGGTTGGGAGACTGTTGGCGCGAAGAAGGCGACAGAGAGTTGTGATGGGAGGAAGGAGAACGGGTCGGGGAGTGCCTTCGGGATGAAGGCGAGTGCGTGGGGGAATGGGAGCGAGCGGGAGAGTTGTGCCGGGAGGAGGGTGAGGGGGAACGGCTGCTCCACTCGCTGGAAGAGTGCGACGATGGCGTCGGGCGGCGATAAGGTATCGGCCGCTTACGGGCACTGGAACATAACTAGAGTTATTCTATCTGCATTGTTATTAGTTATTAAATTCATGCGAGGACAGTTCACCTGATGATTGAAACATTGACCTTTTGCATTAACTTGATTTATAATAAATAATAATCTTTTGTTTAAACCTTCGATTTTTGCATTTTTCACCAATCAAACAACCCGTTACAAAGGAATAATATTAACTAATATAACTATAATATAATATATAACTAAGTTATATAATATATATATATATAATAATATAACTAAGTTAATGCAGCCAGCCCTTAGGAATAATTTAAAAGGATACAATTGTAAATTATAGCAAGGTAAATAACTAAAACATTACTGTTTTACATGTTCTTAAATATTATTTGGGGAAATTAGTCAATTTTTATGCTAAATGTTTATTCAAGTAGATTAGTCTAATAACTCCAAAATGAACTTATCTTTACTCATTTTGTACACATTATTTAATAAGACTTAATGATTGTTATTAAATAATACCAAACATGCTAGTTCTCGAATTAGGTTTATATAATATCAGGCTACTAATTTTCCAAGTAGGAACCCAGTGACAGGATTAATATGGGCATCTGTGAATTCATAAGGGTTTCATTTCACTAATAATTATCAAAATAATTTATACATTGATCATTCAAGGATTAGTGGCGTTAATGTTAGGGCTGTTTGCATCAACTTGGATTATACAGTAAAATCCCGTTAATTTGAAATATTTAGAACACACAAGACCCAAAATGTTAATTTCATAGTTGATTAACCCCGTGATTTGAAAGATTTTTTTGGCCCTTGTGCCAAAAATCTATACATTTTAAGTCACATACGTAATTTGATTTTTTTTAGCAAATTTAAAAAAATAATAATGCGCGTAGCTTTTTAACCGCGCGCACCCCCGTGTGGGATGCACTTTATATATGCATATTTCGAGACATTTCCATAATCTAATGATTTTCATGATCAAATGATTAGTAATCGATACACGAGACATTGGTAATATATAGAGATGAGCGATTACGAGACATTTCCATACTATGGGGGGGTTGTTTCAATTTCCATAGACTTCAATTAATCCCAAAATTTCTTCATTTACCTACATCAATTTCCCACAAATTCCACATTAATCTGACTGGTGGAATTTCAAAAGTTCATTTTGACTACTAATATTTAGTAATTAGTAGTTGTTAAATTAGTACTTGTTGCTAGTTATTCATTACTCGAGTTACTCGTTATTCGTTGATGACAATATCTCGAGTTACTCAAATGATTTCAATAATCGAGTTATGATAACTCGAAATCGCGCATCGCTAAATTCTATGCATGCTTTCTTCAATTGGTTGCCTTGATAAGGGCTGATAGTTTTAGTTTGCACTAATTTCTCATACTTGGCGTGTTTAAAATTGTTTTTTTCTTTTTATTGTTGTTTGTTGTTATAATGTATAATTTTCCTTGGAAGAAGTTATTACTGACTTGTTTTTGACGATTGTATTTCTAATAATTGTGCTGTGTGTTAGTCTGACTCGGAAAAAAGGCAGAATCAAAAGTTAAATTAGATAAAGATTAAAGAATGCTTTCATAAATTCAAAGATGTCTATAAACATTTTCGATTACAGCTATCCAAATGTGGCGAAATGGAAAAAAAAATAGAATTTTTTCGCAAGTTAGAATAGCAAACATGTTTACTTAAAAATGGGTACTTTAGTAATAGAAATGTTGCGACCTCTGCATTAGCACAATAAATATTGCATTTTCAAAAAATTTCTAGAAATATGCAAAAGTACATACCTTTTTCATAAAATTAATGACTTTTTCATGAGTTTTACGATTTTTGGCATATTTATCGCAAGCGCATCGCAATATTTTCTGTTTCATTGAACTTCAAATTATATAACTGGTTTCTGTATAATTCAAAATGTTTTTTTTGCGTCTCTTGAATTTCGAATGTACAATATTATATAATATGCCACAGATTTTTTGACGATCAACTCATTATATAGTAAATGAACAGGAAAAGTAATTTACTTAGATCCAGAACAATACTTTCTTTGTGGGAAGAAATGGATTTTGCCGCAACTTCAAATGAATATTGCCGCTAGGTATTGTTGACAGTAAATTTGCTTTCTACATCTCATTGTGAGTCAGGTTTTTATAACTTTACATTAAAAAGGTGGGTAGATGATCTATTTGGAGTACTGTTTTTTGGATCGTGGATAGGGTAAAACGATTTTGATGACACATGTCAAAAATGACTCGCAGTGCGCTTGCACACCATCTTACACAAGATTTTCAGTTTAAACCAATTATAATCCAAGTTGATACAACTATCCCTTAACAGTGATTGGCAAAATCGTTATTTTAACTGGTTACAAATTAAACGTTATATGAAATTTGTATTCGATTGTATATATGATTGTTAACTGATTTTTCACAATTCAATAAGCAACCATCGGTATAAGATAGCAGTAAAATCTCAGTTTCCAATCATCAATACAATCAGATACAAATCTCAAATAATGGTTATTGTGTAACCGATTAAATTAAAGGTTTTGACCATCACTATTGTGTCTAAAACTACCAAACTAAACGATAGTCCGATGTTTACAAAAAATAAGTCAGAAATATTGAAAAAAAATTGCAAACTTTGATGTCGCATATCTCCATAACTATAGGTCATGGTTGCTCGAACATTTTTGAATCATAAAACAAATTTTATAATCATTTTTTACTGTGATCATTATAAAAAATTACAGAATGAAATGTTTATTTCCTCTTTTAATGATTGGACAATGTGGGTGTTTTGTGCAAAGATGGAATATAAATTCGTGTCCATTTGGTACACAAAGGAACCTATGTTTGCCTCACATAATACACAAAGATTGTTAAATTCCAGTCAATAATTATTTGCTAATGTAGAATTCTCAATCCTTGATTGCAAATTGATAGGTGCAAATTATCTAATATATTTCATCATCATTGGATACAAAACTTTGTGTATGTATTTAAAAAATATTCTTTACTCATTCAAAAATGTTGTAAGTAAAATTAAGGAGCCATGCAAGAATATTTGTCTTGCAAAATTAATAAATTCATGCAGAAAACACGAGCCAACTCTTATTAAAAATTAGAAATAATATTACAACAAAATTAATACATATTACAGTAAAATTACTCTTCATGCGGCAATAAAATACCATATTAATCGAAGATACCTATCGAAAGTCTTGTTTATTATGTATACAAAAGAATAGACAAGACTTCAAAAATGCTCATTTATATTTTAATTATTCGGTGGAAAATGTGCACGAGAATATCTGTTAACATGAAGACTATTGGAAGAATAAAGAACCAAATGCTAATTATTTAAGACATTTATTTTCTTTTAGCACAAACACAAAACACTTAGCATGAAAAGAATCTGCAATTTCAGAAGAATAAAAAATATATGTTTATGAATTAATGTCCAGTTGACTAGATGTTCTTATGCCACGTACCATAGATGGCATATTCAACAAATTTGCTAGCACATGGACAATTTAAATATTAAATTTTTTATTATATAACTCGTGGATATCCAGACTCTATTTAATTTTTTTGAACAAAAATAGATTATTGTGCTGGCAGTAACATTTGTTATCACCGGAGGTCATGATTGTTTTTTGCTATTAAGCTCAATAAGGCTTATTGGTGGGAGACTTTCATGTCACCCGCGAACAAGTACGGCTAATCCGTAACTTTTGAGGCCTATTTAGCCTTGACAATGGCACGTAATACCGTGCCGAAACGTCGGCCTAGGTCTTCTCAGGCAGACCATTTACAGGAAACGCGAGATATTCCAGAAACTACTTGTATTCCATATATATATATATATTGTGACGTGACGAATCCGTATGTTCTATTATGCCCACTCGCTATATTCCAACCAGCCGCCTGGTAATTTTTAGTCTATGACGTGTAAAGTAAGTTCCATCTATGGAGATGTACGAATAGTCTTTTCGCTTTACAATGAGTTGCTGGCTGTCATTTCCTGAGGTTTATTATATTGAAGAGGCCTATGATGTTCAGAAACTGACCCACATACGGCACTTTGCAGCACAAATAACCCAGAAAAATTTCACCGGATTTTTGAATAACATCAAGTAACATTTTCCAGTTGTTTTATCAAGAATAATTACAGAATATGCGATGGAACTTTCCTTTCAATTTTACGATGATATCGGAGCAATCCTATAGGTGTTTCCTCGATCTTACTGTTTAAAATGTCAGTTTAATTGTATTTTTACAAGTAATTTTTGCTAGGCAACGTGCTCTAGTTATCAATAGATTCTTCATTTTTTGTTTAATATACCACGCTGGGCTTTCAAGGACACCTTTACATTACTATTTTGTATTAAAATCTTTATGTTTTCACAAAATTTATCTTTCTTTATGTAATTGAACTAATTTTATTGCAAATTGCCTAATCTGGTCTAACCTTACTATTACAGTAAAAGCTCGTTAATACAAACAACTATAATTCGAGATTCGGTATAATTCGAAAAATTTAATGATATTTTATCCCCCTCAAATGAATTTTCATACAAAATGCTTCCTATAATTCGAAAAAATGGCTAATTCCAAATATGAAAAAAAATTCAGAGAAAATTATGAAATTTGACACAAAAGTCATTTGTGTAAATGTTAACATTTGCTCACCATTTGCTAGTGTTTTTATACCTGCGCTGACAGAAATGACCGCTCAAGGCGCTCACAGGTAGCGAAGGGAAAAACTTCATTTCAAAATGAAGACTACAACACACACACGTTCACCAGTTTGAAGACTACAAAGTGTACACTACAATTGTAGTACTACGAAATGAAGTGAAGTAATGAAGTAATTGTAGTATTAATGAAGTGAAGTAATGAAATGAAGTAATTGTAGTATTAATGAAGTGAAGTAATGTAATGAAGTAATTGTAGTATTACTTCATTACATTACTTCAATGTAATGAAGTAATACTACAATTACTTCATTACTTGAAGTAATGAAATGAAGTAATTGTAATAATAATGAAGTGAAGTAATGAAATGAAGTAATAGTGAAGTAAATTTTGAAATGAAATGAAGTGTTTTTTTCCCAAATAAATTTTATTTTCTCCAAAGTAACATTTGGCGACCTAAAAAAAAAAAAAAGGTCGCCAGACTGATTTGTTCGTTCGATTCCAGAGATTTCTCCGTTTAGCTACATCAACTTCCCAAAAATTTTTTCATAGCTCCCAAAATTTTTCAAACCATGGGGGGGGGGGGTTGTTACAGTTTCCAGAGATTTCTCCGTTTAGCTACATCAACTTCCCAAAAATTTTTTCATAACTCCCAAAATTTTTCAAACCATGGGGGGGGGGGGTTGTTACAGATTCCAGAAAATTCTTCATATATCTACATCAACTTTCCAAAAATTTCACGTAAAAATTACACTATTTAAAATGTGTTTCTCATACTTTCAATAACTTTGAAGTGTATGTACTTTGTAGTGTTCGCTTTGAAATGAAGTGTACTATTTGAAGTTTGTACTTTCAAAAACTTTGGTGTTTGTAGTTTGTAGTGTGCACTACACATCAAGATGTGCGAAGTGTGCACTTCAATGTAGTGTAGTACTACATTGTAGTAGTGAGTACAGAGCGGACCCATCACTACTCACAGGCCTTTGATCATCTATATGACAGTAATAAAAGTCATAAAACATCCCCAACTTTCCGGCGGCCACGCGCGCAGGGTAAGGATGTTTAAGGGCACGCGCGCACTAGCGTTTTTTCGCCGCGCGGCGAAAAAACGCTGCGGCATAATGTCGCACCTCAGTGTTGTAACAAAGGGTTTTGAATCGTAGTGCGCGTCAAAATAATGCAGCGGCGAAAAATCTGTGAAATGTTACAACTCTCTTGCGGCGCGGCGGTCAGCGGCAAAAAAACGCATCTTTTTGGCGCTGCGGTCAGCGGCAAAAAACGCGTCTTTTTAAAGTCATGACCGCGCGCGCTACGCGCTGTTTTGCTGTACCATACAATATTTTATGTGAAAGAACAATGGCTACAAGCAATAATTCTGCTGATCTAGATGAAGATTGTAATATTGAAATGCTAATTACGAAAGTTGAGAGGAGACCGCCATTGTATGATATTACTTCAAAAGAATATAGTGATAGAAACATTAAACATTTCTGAATGGAGTATTTTTATATGTGATAGAAGGTCCAACTAGTTTCAAAAGTTCATAAAAACATTATTTATTCATTCGATAATATTGGAAGAATTTCTCGGGGTAATCGTTAAGTTCACCAAATATTTTAAAGAACTGCCCGTAAATGATCAGCGGCATTATGCCGCAGTGCGCGCGCCTGCTGTTTTCGCCGCGCGTCAAAATGTCGCAGGTTTTTTCGCCGCGCGGCGAAAAAACGCTAGTGCGCGCGTACCCTTATGACTCCAGTTTTATGATATCCCGCCAAAAGACGAAATTAGTTGAAGTTTTGTCGCCGGTTTACATCTTTGTGTTTTATTAAAATTGAAATTATATCGCGTGAAAACATTGTCATTAACTTTTTTTGGGCTTTTGTCTGTGATTTCCGTGAAAACTTTCGATATTTTAGTCTCTTCGTTTACGATTTTAATACATTTTTTGTTATTTGATAAGTGTGAAGAATATTAGATATTTTATTACGTTCACGTGTTAGATTTTAGTTATTTTCGCATTTTATTTTGACTAGTGTTTCGTTTCAAATTAAAATGGCGTCAGTTCGCAGCGCGTACAAAACTTTAACTATTTCTATGAAAATGGATTCGATTAAAGACGTGGACAGAAAAATTTAGAATAAGGGCAAAATTGCGAAAAAATATGGTATCGCCAATTCGACTGTTTCAAAAATTCTAAAAAATCGCGCCAAAATTGAAAAGCGCAGTGAAGTGGTGTACAATATTCGCTGTTTTCATTTTTTTCTGTTTTAAAATTGAATTGATGGCTCAAGATCAATATCAAAGTAATTTATTTTAATTTTATTGAAGCAACTGACAAAAATGAATGCAACATTGGCCAAATAAATGTGTTTGAAAATTCATGTTACAAAATGCATTTGTTTGTACACTTGGAAATGTTTAGAAAGTGTGTTGATGGTTTAAAAACTTCCTACTAATTCTGCTTCCCTAATTCGAAATTCGAATTTTTTTTTGAATTTCGGTCCCCTGAATTTCGTATTAAAGAGCTTTTACTGTATTATGTTAATTTTGATAAATCTGTGAGAAAGCAAATTTTTATTTAAATTATTTGAATAAACCTGTAAATTATTGTCAACAGGCATTTCGATTTTTTTACCTCTTCCACAAAGCAATGTGTATCATGTCTAGAATTCTAGCTATTTAAAGTACAATTTTATTTTTTATTAATCGAACGAACCCATTTAGTTAGCCGGTGAATGAAGTGCATTATACCCGAGGGGTATTTCTAAAAAACGAAATGGCTCGACGGTAAATGTTACGTCAATAATATATATAGTAAATGCCATTTCAGCAACCAGTTTGTTGATCAGGTTATCTTTCTCTGACATAGGCCTCTCCTAGTGTTTTCCACTCATCTCTGTCACGAGCTATTCTTCTCCATTCTTTTGGTAGGTCATCTTCCCATCTCTTGATTTGACATCCCTTTTGTCTTTTTCCATTTCTAGGATACCATTCCATTATATCTTTAGTCCATTTTTCTCTGTTTGTTCTCATAATATGACCAGTCCAGTTCCATTTGAGTTTTTTTACTTTTTGTAAAACATTGCTAACTTTTGCCTTTTGTCATCGTGCATTTTACATTTGCGTGAATTACTATCGTATTCTATTCTGTATTTTGAAATAAGCAATATTGCTATTTCTTTATCTTGACAGTTGTTTATTATATGACATTATAATGCCGCCAATTTTGGAGTTTAAAGTTTGACAAGTTTGAAATGAATGAATTCAATCAATTAGAAAGCTCATTATTCATAATTGTGAATAACTTAACATTTGTTTATGTTTCAGAACTTTCCGAGTGATTGTTTCATTAATTTCACACTCGTCAAACTGAAAATGTCAAAATTGGTGGTAATTTTATTTTTACGTGGTAATAATTTTATACGATAACTGTCAAGACACAGCATAAATTTCAAAATATAGCTGACTATATCTGCTATAGTAGTAAAAAAATATATAATTTAAAGTCTATTATGATTTTTTTATATAGCTATATAATTTTATTGTTAAATTTTGTTAGTAAGTACTTTTAAGTAAAAAAAATTGTTATGAAATTGTGTATTTTTAAAAATGACAACCTGAGGTATAATAACCCACAAGCTGCTCACCCACAAACAAATAAATGACAACTTCTTATTAAATTCCTTTTGACATGAAAATGTTAGTTCCCATAACATGTTAAGGCTGGACATCCGTTTCGCAAACAAGCAAATCTGTCAAATTATGTCGATAGATCGTGCACTATCAAGCCGTGCGCGAGATGCCATCTGAGTATAAATCAAATAAAAATTACACTTTCATCACATAATTTACATATGTTCTTCGATTTCGAGCGCCAACAACAATAACAATGATCAAAATTCGTGAAACTGTACATCTCATGGAAATATAATAAAATATTATAGGACACACTGTTCAAATTTTTGTTTTAATTTTCAGTAGTAATTTATGAAACCAGAACTGTTTTATTTCAAGGTTTCGCTTTATAAACCTGATAAAACAAAAACATAAAAAATATTTCAAGTTCTCCATTACTTTTTTTCTGATATAAAACAAGCAGCATGCACTTGCAAATAATAATACTTACCATTTTTGGGAGCCGTTAAATAGACTGCAATATAGCATGTGCATAATAAACAGAAAAACAAAAACTAAAAAATAAAAAAAACAATACTGGAAAAACAATGATTTATTCGGTTTCTATATAGTACAAATAAGGGGAAACATTAAATAAAAACACATGAGTGACACTAAGATCTTAGTCTAAAGTGCCTACAAATAAGATAAACTTATTTAATCCATAAAAATAAATAAGGGCCCCAAGTATACGAAGTTCACTAAAGGAAACTATTTAATTTGAATCACTGTCCTCTGAACTGGAAGAAGATTTTCTTGTTTTTTTGCTAAAAGAAAATTAAAAATATAATAGGCAGATATAAAAATTATATAATATTAGATGGGAGATTTTCAAAAGGAATTATTTAATAAAAAGTAGAGATAGAATTAAAAATGTACTGCAATTTGGGGTATCAATATTTTTCTAAGAATAATAAATAAAATAAAAAATATAAATTCTTTAATTTAAAATACAATAACAATGAAATACTGAAAAAAACTACAATAAAATCTGAATCTACTTAAACAGAAAAAAAGCTGAACACTCATGAAAAAATAATCAAGCTAACATCGAGTGGAGTTTATATCACAGTTCTAGTGGTAACTAAAGATGTTCAATGTTACCTGGTGATGCGACGCCGGTCCAAGAAACTCGGAGATCCTGCTCTCCGAGGAATAGAAGGAGATCGAGACCTGGAGCCAGAGCCAGACCTGCGACAGACAAGTTATTAAATTTTGATGGCCCTTGTAGCCCAGAGAGCACGATGTTGGCTTCTCACCCCGAGGGTTCCAGGTTCGATTCCTGGTGAGGCTATAATAAATAGATGCGATTTACTCAAGCTTGGGTGTTTTTGTGATGTGTGTTGTATTTGGGCCTCCTGACCTGCTGAAGCATTGAAAAATAAGAAATAACTGAGGCGTTTTATCAATACGCCATTTTAACGTGCTAATAAAATAAGTTAAATTTTTCCAGGGACAAGAAAATTTTGACCTTAAGAGTGAAATCTGTACATCAAATGAACAAGTTGGTAGAAACTGACCTAGATGAGGCAGAGCCCGAGCGAGAACGAGAAGAACGGGACGAACGACTGGAGCGAGAGGAGGAGCTGGCGCTGGAAGAGCGGCGGCTGGAGCTGCCTGAAGAGTACTTGCGCTTGGAGCGTCTGCAACATCAACAAGTAATATGAGATATCAAACACAATTAAACAGAGTTAAAAGAGACTAATATATATGTAAGACCTTATTATTTCTATTTTAAACTATGGCTTGATTTTGTTCCCAATTTTTGCTAATATACAATATTCGTCGGTTTTTTCGCCGTTTTCGTGTTTTTAAAGCATTGTGAGTGAATATAACTTCTTGTGCGTCTATAAAATTAATTTTTTATCTTTATTTTAGCGAGATTCGACTGAATTTTTTGTTTCTCTGTTTTTCAGTACTTCAGTTTGATTTTGTTCACGATAAATTAAAATATCCGTTGGTTTATTTCGCCGTTTTCCTGTATATAGTGCATTGTGAGTGAGTATATTTATCTAATGTGTCTATAAAATTAATTTTTTCTTTGTGTACACGTTGTATTCAAATAATTGTGTTATTTTTTTCCTTTATTTTAGCGAGATTCGCGTGACTTTTTTATACTTCTTTTTATGACATTACAATGGCTGATTTTACATATGATGATGATGAGATTGTTGGACAAACCGCCGAATCTGATGAGAGTGATGTGGATTTCGAATTGCCAGAGTTTTTTGAGCCGGGCGAATATGAAAATGATGTGCCTGACGAAATAGAAAATATTGCCTCTACTAGTCATGTCGATAGGCCATTATTTCATGGGGATAGCGATACATTCGTGCCTCAAAAGCATAATTTTGATTCATCTCGGTCAGACGCAAAATTGGCCACCAGTGAAGGCACGCGGGAAGCTGATTTTTTTAAAAATATTTGTTTCTATGGGTTTAGTTGAACACATTGTAAACGAAAACAACCGACAACATCAATATATAAAAAATAGAAGCTCTTCTGTAACCAATCGATTGCGGAAATGGACTGATACGACCGTCGATTAAATTTACGTTTTTATATGTGTTTGTAGGCGTTTTTTATACATGTGCAAACAATGTCAAGTAAGGCTATGTGTTGAACCTTGTTTTGAAATATACCACACGCAGGAAGACTACATAAGATATTAAATGTGTAACATTAAAAAATAGGTTTAAAAAACAAAAAAAGTGATATTTTGACAACCCTGTTGTATATTTTGTGGAATGAATTTATTTTGATTTTAAATTCAAAAAACTCCATCATAAATTCGGAAAACATAATTCTTTGATAAGTCCTTACACTTTTGCATCATTTTATTGTTTTTTATTTACTTTATTTTACGGGAAAATGTCTGGCCTATAGGTGTCCCTCACAGTAAATATGGCTGGCAGTTAAAAGGTTAATCAGATGTTTTTGTTTTTAGGATGATAGTACAACAGTTTATATCGACAATGATTTTTCGGCTTATCGAGTTGATATTGACAACAATGGTGCTTTAACGTCTTCAGGATTGGAACATGAACATTTTGAAGCAGATGATATTCATGAATTCAATAACCAGGTGATTAATTAAATTAGATTGACTATGTACAATCAACTATGTATGTAAAAATCAAGAAAAGGTGTATGACTGTTGAGGTATGAATGATAAATATATAACAGGCAGGAAGTGAAGTCTGCACGTAAAGATTGAGTAGTGTAGCATTTTATTATACCTAGATTGATGATTGATTGTTCCTGTAATTTTTTACCCCATACTATTCAATCATTTAAATACAACTTAAAAGTACGTTCTATGGACAATATTTTTTTAAATGCGATCGTGGATATTTATTATTTTTAATCTTTTAAAATGTAATGTTTTCTCTTTGCAGCCGATAGCTTGCACTTCTGCGTCTAATATCGTCCCTATACATTCCAAAGAAGGCCGCCCTAAGAAAGGAAGGAAATCAAAGTTCTGTCAGTCAAGGAGTGCAGCAAAGAAAAATAAATATATGAACAAGCCATATGCAAACTACAAAGGTCTACTCAAAGAGAAAAAAGAATTCATCGATGTGTGGATGGAAGGAACCGCAGGAAGAGGAGCGCAAGAAGTCGGCTCCTGCATTATAAAGCATGCAGAAAATTTAGCTCCAACCGTCCAACACCTAATTTTGTGGTCGGATTCGTGTGGGGGACAAAACAGAAATATCAATGTAATCAAATATCAATATATCAGAAATAACCTTAATGATGCAAGCTTTATTGCAAAAACATCAAACGCTTAAATCAATAACATTAAGATTTGTGTGTTCCGGCCACAGCTATTTACCAAATGACAAAGATTTTGGAGATATTGAGTGCCAACTTAAACACCATCAGAGAATGTACACACCCGATGACTACATAAATATTATGAAGACATGTAGAAAAAAAATCCATTAATGTATCCAAAATGGAGGATGAAAACTTTTTGGGTACCAGTGTACTGGAGAAACATATTGTTAATAGAAAAGTAGACATGAATAAAGAAAAAATAAACTGGATGAAGTTAAGGTAGATAAAATTAAAAGCAGAGGAACCATATCTACTATTCTTAAGGACAGAGTTCGGAGACAGTGAAAAGATTGTTAATCTAAGGCGTAGGGGAAGAAATAGCAATATTCCGGATAACAATTTTTATAATTTGCTTGTACCACTTTGGCCAGAAGGGAAGCAATTGTTACTCCAAAATTAAATGATATAAAGAGTCTCCTATATTTAATTCCCAAAGATGCTAAACATGTTTACAACAACTTGTCATCCATCTTCTAACATCGTTGAGGACATTAATGGATTCAACGGAGTCTTGTATTTCGATATTGAAACTGAAGATAATTAATTAATTAATTAGAAATATTATGTTATTTTTTATTATTTCTCATAATAAACATCCAAAATACATAAAGGTGTAATTATTACTTTTAAACACTAATAGGTACCTATCCTGGACTATTCAGTCTGCCATTTGTTATATTCACTCCATTTCCTTTGAAACCAATGTTGTATAGAGTATCGTATTGGTACACCTTGATTATTTCTTATGTGAAGAGGTATGATAATTTGCCTCTTGCTGTAGATACCAGTTCCGGGTAGCGATGAAATTTTGTAAAAAAACATTTAATGTTGACAGAGTCAGAAATTCCTTTTTTTGGGCTATTTTAAACTACATATAATGTAAATAATCAAGCTTATATTATTATTATATTCCTATATTGAATCATGTAAAAATGTTATCCATAAACCTTTTTAGGTTTCTATTATATTTTAAATAAAAAAAATTGTATCCATGACTTGTGGTGCATAGTCTACTATGAAATGGCTATCAATTTATATGTATTTAGATAGCTAAATGCTACAAGTCGAATGATATTTTTTAAAAGAATGTAAATATCTGTACGTAAGTATTCAGAAAAAAATTGAATCGTGTCATTATTAAAAATATACATTTTTTTTTTTAAATCAAGATAATTTTTTTATTCTCAAAATACTATACAAAATTGAAAAAATCAAAATATAAAATAGATTAGTTAATATATTTGTTCAATTAATCTTAATCTTAAAACATATTATGTAATTCAATAACCACCAGTAAGACAGACAAGACTTTTATATACAAAAGAAATTTTGAAACAAAAATGACAAGTGATTAAACACACTGAAAAAATATATGTGTAGAATAAATCCAAGACACATACAGGTCAAAAAAACTGACATTTAATAATGTCACTCCTATTTCATAGAATACATCCAACCCGCATGGAACAAAATGAGTACTGTTTTTCGTAAGGGAGGGGGGGGCATAGTGGGATACTTAAGACTCAAACATACCTACAAGATATAATATTATGATTAAACAACAAGTTTTGACTCAATATCATGGTTTAATGCATTGCGAACGACTTTGGATATGTCTTTCACGATTACGATAAAAAATCTATGATATGTGAATACACAAATGAAAAATGGCATTTGCAAATGACAAATGTTTTGTTACTTTAAAAACAAAACGTAAACTGACAAAATCTTACCTTTTTCACAGACAATCTTGTACTTTTAATTATGAAGTCCAGAAGGTACTGCTTTAAAACGAAAAATTAAACACCACAATATATAATTGAGTTCGATAAAGAATTACTGTTTAATTTTACGTATTTTTTTTTAGTCTTTTTTTAATATAGCATAAACGGCTGTCGAAATGGCATGGATCGCACATGAAGGTCACATGCTGACTGACGACCAATTAAAGCGAGCCCTTTGAAACATTGCACGGCTTTCATTCGAGCTGTCATAGGGATTTCCCACTATCCCACTATGCCCCTCCCTACATTTTGAAATTTTGCAGAAAGAATCCAACCTACAAAACGCGTCATATTTTTGTAAATAAAAGTTTTTTTACTTATAATAACATTTAAAAACTATACACAATATCTTTACAACAAGCCCTATGCAAAAAAATTTGCAATAATTAATTAAATATCGACGTGTTAGGTTTTTGTAGATTCAAATTTTTAGAAGCCATTTTCTCAGTTACATGTTTTTTGGGTTGGCTGTTTTCGCATAATTATGTTCATATATCTGTGATACTGAGGCGGTAAATGGCTTAAAATCGTTGTTGGACGTCGATTCGAAGATATTTATCTCTTATTTTAGCTATCACAAACCATTACTTAGATTTGTACCTCTTCAAAAACAAATATTAATAATTAAAGTACATTAAGTGTTATCATTTATATTTATCCTCACCCTAGACACATAATTATTAATATCTATTATTGTATGAATATTCATCAATTATCACAATAATGCCAAAGAAGTATAACTTGTACCGCGCGTACATGAGTACACGCTCCTCAAATTTTTTACTAATGTTATAATATTCGCATTATCTTCTTTTACTTTAATGGTTCTTTTGATTGCTATTATATAATATTCATTAGTTGTGCATGCATGAGGCAAATTTTTTAACATATTTTACTAATTTTCATTACATAAAATATGAGATTGAATTTTTATACGTCAATCTGCCCCATTTCCCCTACTCTTACATATTATTTTTTTAATTACCAAATATTAAAATACATTAAACAAAATAAATCACTATATGAAACTCACCTTGACGATACAGATGAGGATGAAGATGAACTCCGTGACCGGGACCGCGAGTGGGATGATGAGCGACTCTTATCCGGTGTCTGCAGTCGGCGTCTCTTCACCTCTATAGAGACTTTATCCTTCTCTCTGTTCATCTCCTCCTGACTGACCACTATGATCTCAGTCCTGGGCATGTCTCTGTGTTCTGGCGATATGTCCATACTCTCAGAGGAGGCAGACCCATTGCGATCCAAGATGTTTGAGGATATTTGAGAAGATGTACCAGGTTTATCGAGAATCGATTGCGAAGGAGGGACAACCCCTTCATCTCTCGCCTTTTGTTCCAATCTCTTCTTTACGGATTCCTTCGCTATTATTGCCAAATCAATTTTAAGCAGGTCTAATTCTTTCACATGCTGGTCTTCATCATCATCCAACCGTGATATGTCGCGGTCATCGCAGGAATTGTCTTCATCGCTGGAAGACGCCCGCAAACGTACTACCGGTTGAGGAGTTTTCAGATATTTGGATTTCTTATGACTGTCGCTTCCAGAAATTTCTTTCGAGTCAATTTTTGGTTTTTTAGATTTTTCTGATGCGGGCTGTATGTATTTGGATTTATCTTTATCAGAAAGCTTACTAATAACATCAATGTATCGCTCGGGACTCCTTCTTGCTGGAGAGTAGCTGAGACTAGAACTGCTTTTTGATTCTGCTGAAGGACTACGCTTCTCTTGCGCCTCTTTATCAATTATGGAAATGTCCACTTTATCTTTAATATCTAGGGTGATGTTTTCATTTGCAGTATCTAATTTTTCTTCTGATGGATGTTCTAAAGGTAATTTTATAGAATCTATTTTATCAATTTGATTTACTGCAGTTACTGTATTCTGTACAATATCAGTATCTTCTGCCACCTTTAACAAACTGTCAGCCAACAACTGAGGGGAACCCTCTGTCCTCTCTCTCGGTGACTTGCTGTTATTTAGAACTCCCTCTTTAGGAGCATGCTCACTTACCTCAGCTCCCGCACTTTCATTACACCTTGAAACAGCCTCACTTTTACTACTTGTATTCATAGACATTTTTTCAATCTTACGAGGTGGTGAATTTTCAGGAGTGCGCGAAGAATTCTCTATTGTTGATTTCTTATGCGATTGATGACTATTAGATTCAACATTATTTTGAATACTTGTTTTAGATTTTCGAACCGGCGATTTTTCATGGCTTTCTGTTTTTTTTTCATGGCTTTCTGTTTTTTTTTCATGGCTTTCTGTTTTTTTTTCATGCCTTTTTTCTTTAGGAGTTCGACTCCTAGATCTTTTAGGTGACTTGTTCTTGAATGGCCGGTTGTATTTTGGAGAAGGGCTGTGATTTCTATACTTGTCTGGAGTGCGCCTCGAGCTCCTGCTGTCCATATCCTTCTTGGAGTGCCTCGGTGATCTGCTGCTTCTATCTCTTCGTGTAAGTTTTGGAGATCGATTATCTCTATCCCTACCGTGCCAGGGTGATCTGGGTCTATCTCGCCTCTTGTAGGAAGGTGAACGACTGCTCCTGTCCCTCTTCGGAGGACTGTATCTTCGTCTTACAGGAGATCTACTATCTTCTCTTCGTGACTTTCTGTAACTTTCCTTATCTCTGTCATGCTTCGGAGATGAACTTCCTCTGTTGTACCGTGAATATACAGGAGATTTGCTGCTGTCATCTCTTCTGCGCCTAGATGTGTCTAAATCGTTCCTGCTGTAATTACTATACTTTGAAATTCTGGACATCTCGGGAGAACCGGCATCTTTGGTGATTCGTTTTGGAGATCTACTTTTACGGTATAGTCGATTTTTAGAGTGGCTTCGTTTTGTGTAATCCATTTTATCAGGAGACACGGCATCTTTAGTGAAACGCCTCAGTGATCCACTTCTGCGATTCGAACGATCTTTAGAACGACTTCGTTTTGCGTAATCGATTTTGTCAGGAGAGCCAGCATCTTTATTTAGACGTTTTGGAGATCTGCTCCTGCGATATGCTCGATCTTTAGATCGACTCCGTCTTGCGTAATCTGATTTATCCGGAGAGTTGATATCTTTGGCGATGCGTCTCGGAGATTTACTTCTACGATGTGAGCGATCTTTAGATTTACTCTTTTTTGTCCGGTCTGATGCACTAATTTCCTTCCGATCCCCAGAATGACTTCTTTGAGTGTTAGGTTTCTTTCTATCACTTCTGTGTGCGGAGTTCTTTTCGTTGGTTTGATCAAATTTGTCATGTCTTTTTGAAGATTTGGTATTTGTTTCATCTGTGAGTACAGTTTTATTGGCAGAATAACTTTCTTTTTCTGGAGTAAGTTTTTTATATTTTTCACGCGCTCTGATGTCAAGTGACTCCTTTTCTCCTTTCTTTCCCTTAGGGATCACATGTTCTCGTTCTTCAGATTGCTGCTTTTTAGCTTTTTTCTTGGAGTTTTTCTCTGGAGAGCTGAAAGCAGAACAACTATTAATTCAACAGCTTTTCTTTTGACGATTATGATTAAGTTAAAATATTTTTATTTATTTTTAAATAATAAGTATTAAATTGTCTCACCTTTCACAGCTGCTGTCTCGCTCACTACCCTGTTTCTGTTTCAATTCGTGTTTTTTCTGCATTTAAAAAAAAAACCATTAACTTAAATTAACACAAAGACAATAATTTTAACACACCAAACCAAGAAAAAATATGAGCTTTATTATCCATTTGTAATAATTAGAAATGGTAAAATCAAAACAACTATGTATTTGTCATGCAGTTACTAAAAGTAAGTCTACATAAAACACTCGGAGAGGCAGAAGCGTTAAGTGCAACATTACTGAAAAACTTGTTATTTCTCAGAACTCCCTGCGAATAGAATCCGACAAAAATATTAATATTAAAAAATATATATGATTGCGCATTTCAATGATGCTAACAGTGCTGCGGCATAATTTTGTTAATTAGATACTAGTGAAATTAAAAATATTTGACGCATCACTGAAAGTTTGCTTTTAACGTAAAAGAGTAAAGAAAGAGTTGAACGTTAAATTTATGCGTATAATTTTTATTTTATTCCTATGAAATGGAATACGGGTAATGTGAGAGCTCATTATGACCTGAATGCAAAAAGAAAGAATGAAATTTTTCCACGAATATGCTTCGACAATGGCCTGGCAGTTTATGTTGCGGGTGGAGAGTGAACACGCCATTTGTCAAGAGATATTCAAACGAACAATGTCGTTCATCCTGGGTGCACTCGGATCATAACTGGGGTGAAGTGTGTGTGAAACATTCAATAGAAATCTGTATAAATATTTTAATTATTCCAAAAATGTCATTGTGTTTTGGGAATACTTACTGAAGCTGTCAACTCTTCACACAGAGGCTATCCTATGATATGATGCGCAGTCATAAACAGAACATATTTACTTCTGATTTTAAGGTAAGAAAATAAAATATAAAACAAAATAAATCCATCGATACAATAATAATTATTGTTAATGCAGCAAGAATAAAATCTTCAACAAAATCATTATTATCACTCGAGTCAACGCGATTCAGGCGCGTCTCATTTATATCATGCAAGATGTTAGAGGTTTTTCCATAATATATATTCAGTGACAAGAGGGGAGAGGGGACAGAGTGAATTGATTGCATTTCATGACATTAACAGATTATTTATTACCTTTCGTTTGCGGCGAGTCTTCTCCGAAGCGCTGCTCTCCGACTCGCTGTCACGCTCACCAGAAGAGGAGGAATCGCTCGAACGGGACCTCTTCTTCTTCTTATCTTTTTTAGATGTGGTCGATCTAAATCCAACAGAGATAAACATGTAAGAATTGAGTCAATTGATAGTTCAATCGTTAACGATGGAAATACATCGGTGATAATAAATTTTAAAATGTGTGGTTATTTATAAAAACTAATCTTTAATAATCATTGTTTTTCTCGCACATATGAACTACGTACTAATTTGAATAATAAAAGAGATAGAACTGAGTATCCAGTTGGTCCATTTTAAGGACAAATCATTTTAAAGAATATGGCGAAAAATACAAAACAAAAATGCGGAAGACATTTTGCTTTGTAAAAACACAAAACACTATAATACAACACATATAGTAATAAAGTAACAGTCTTGCTAAATTGATATCAGTATTTTTACCTTTTTGTTCATCGATTAGGAATGACTTATAAAAGAAATAAGATGGCGATTAAAATAAATTTTGTCATTTTTCAAACATATAACATACACATTATAGTCACACCAATATATATGTGAGACATTATTTAGTCGGAATGAGATAAACATTATCATTATATGGAACTGGAAAATATTACAAATCAAAAATAAATTTATTTATGTATTCTATCAAGAAAAAACACTTTAATATTTGTAACCAGTGCTAACCTATAAGCAAATGATCCATCATTTAATCATCAAATAAGATAAGCTAAATTAATGTTCCTAGGCTAATCTCACAGGCACAAGTGAGAGATTTTTCTCAACTGCATTCTCGTGATTGCTACATAGCTTGTAATTTCAAAATACTATTTTTGTCTATGCCAAAATGCTTTAAAACTGAAACTAAATTACAAGGCTACCTAACTCTTGGGAGAGAATAAGCTATATATAATATATTCAACTATTTTATTATTTTTGATTATGTATTATATTAAAAAGCATTTATGTAAATATCTTATTTACTTAAAATATAACTCCTTACCGCTGGCAAATAGTACTACATATAAAGTAAAGAAAAACTGCTTAAAATAAAAGCCGGTAATTATAATAAAAAAATCCGACACAATTTATTTTTAACTTTAGAATGGTTATCAAGACTTCAAGAGGAAGAAGTATAACATAAATGCTTCAAATAAATTTACTGAACATGACAATGTGTTATGTTTAAATTCATTACAACCCTCAAAAAATATTGAGTAGACCTTTGATAATAAAACAATTCCAGGAAACATTTCCTTTGGGATTTTTTAAAACAAAACTCCTATAGCAGCAATTAAAAAAAAAGTAAGGTTTTGGCATTTTATTTAGAAATATGTATGTATGTGCATGAATTAGTTAATTTGATAAGTTTATCGTTACAGCTATTTAACCATTTGCTATGAGCATTCAAAATGATAAAAAAAAAACAAGTGAATTCATATACACTAATAGATTATAATACAAAAATATTTATTTGCATTCGGGAGACATTGGATCCCATAGACGTGGAAGCGAGCTATCTACTGGCGGGGTCATAGGGATCGCCGTGCGTTTGCAGGTAAATTACAAAATGACAATTACAGTAGAATACTCACTCTTTAACGCTTGTTGCGAAAACGTTAATGTAATTTCAATTTACTTACTTGTTACTAACTATTTTGAAAACATTTATCTTGATATTAAAGATATCAATAAATTCTGTAGCCTTATGGCAATCTGCGCTGCAATGCCACAAGACAGATTTTATACAGCGACAATGTATGTATTGTGCAATATTACTGATAGACTCGTGAAATGTGCACAGTTCATCCCGCCCGTTGGTGAAGCCACCAAACTATACAATTAGCTGTGGGTCAATCACAGTGAGTTATAACCCACAGCAGAATCTGGGGCCAAATAGCATGAGGGGTTCAGAAGCAGAACCACCACTATCCAATTAGTGAGTGATGAAACTAATTATCTGTCAATAGTGGCAGTTTTTTTTTTGGAAAAATAGAGATGCGAACGCGGAATACGCGTCACATCAATATTCTTACTATTTTCAAACTAAGCTAAATGCTTGTGCTTTGAAAATAGGACTAACTTGCTGGTCTAGAGTGAGGTTTGAACCCGCGACCTTTGGATCATGAGGCGAGAGTCCTAACCGCAGGACCAACTTTTATAATTGATATTTGTATGTTTTAGAAGCATTTTGTAAAAAGCATATCAATTTTAAAATCTCCGCTCTGGCTGTAAAAAATCAGTTTCAAATATGTTACGAATGAGATGCTTCCAATTGGATAGTTCCGGTTTTGCTTCAGAACCCCTCACATAGAAGACTGGAGTACAAAATGTCATTACTGCTCCAAAGGCAAATTATTCAGAGACTTCTTAAAATCCAAAAAAACTAGTTAAAGATAATGTTTTGCATTGTATTATTCATTTGTAATATTAATATATTGAACAATTTGTAAATACAGATGTGAGGGCGTGACACTTTAGCCTTCTAATATATTATTATACAGGGTGGACCAGAGCTAGCGGCAGAAACTTGGCCGCTAGATTCCTGACTATGTTATGAGTCTAAAATGTTGAAGCAACCATTGCCTAATATCAATAGTTATGGAGATATGCAATATCAAAGTTTACATTTTGTTTTCAATATTTGACTTATTTTTTGCAAAAAGTTGAACTGTCATTACAGTAACTTATATCAATTATGAAAAATTCATTTCCTTCAATACAACTTAAATAAAATGATAAAAACCGTGTAAATTTTTGCGCGATTTTTATCATTTTATTCGTCTTGTATTAAAGCGAATGAATTTTTCATAATCGACATAAGATACTGTAATAATAGTTCAATTTTTTGCAAAAAATAAGTAAGAGGAATTAAAATAAATGTAAACTTTAATATTGCATATCTCCATAACTATTGATATTAGGCAATGGTTGCTTGAACATTTTAGACTCATAACATAGACTCATAACATCTACTTGCTAAGTTTCTGCTGCTAGCTCTGGTACATCCTGTATATGTATAAATCACAGAACATATAATTAGTATAAATACACTGTACGCTTTCAGTTTGAGAAGCAATTGAAATTATTACATGAAAATAAAAAATATAATTAATAAACTGTTTGGGAGAATTAAAAGGCAGTAAGAATTAATTTTGACTAACAATAATCTACAATGTGCGATGCCCAGCTTACATTTGACAATACAAGACTGCGATAAACAATATTGTTAGTATGTGAATGATAGTTATTGTATCTCAATCAATTGGCAATTAAATGAAAACCAATGAAATACAAGAGAAAAGGTAATATGAGAGAAAACACACATACCTGTCCTTTTTATTCTTTTTCGATTTCTTTTTCTTGTCCTTCTTAACTTCGGGAGAAGAGCTGTAACAATAAAACATTTATAATACTCAGCTGTGCGCTTTACAAAATAATATCTATTTACATGCTTTTATTAAATCTGTTTATTATGGTGGAATCTCGTAAATAAATTTTCATCAACTTCCCGACTCTGAAACTTTGAAACTCTGAAACATTTACGTTAGGTGGATTACTTACCATACCTTGTTAAATCATTTTCAACATGATTTGCTCATTATTTCATCTTCCCGTGGTGAAACTTTCAAAAGAAGTCTTCAAAAATCTTTTCGATTCACATGTTTCATATATCCTTTCAAACCATTACATCAAAATGCCTGAACCCCATTTCATTATCTTGATATTCAGCATAACGGATTGCACAGAGGCATGCAGTGAGAATAAGAAGCATGACTTTTTTTAAACATTTAATTGGAAAAAATCAAAATAAAATATTTATCTGGTAGAAGACTTCGAAATGTTGCTAATTTGGTCAATCATAACTGTGCTAGCCTAAACCTATTCGACGAATCGCCGGAGTCTTTTATATCTAATGTGAAGAGCCTAATTCTATATCCTAATAACTAATCTATTTTCGTTTGGTTTAAAACCTTTTTACATTTTATTAACCCGATCAGTGCCATTGACGCGTAAACGCGTGAAACTTTGCATGTCCCGTCAGGCCAGCTACGCGTTACCACGTGGGAAGTTTTCGATGTAAATGCGCACAATGACAAACGATTTTTAATGCGTCACCAATTTTAGATCGTACTGGCATCTATGGACAGCGATCCCAAAAGTTACCATATTTTTAAAACCACCAAATCTCCTAAAATTAGCGATTTATTAAAAAGTTTCATCTGACAGTTCTCAGAGTTCGCTAAGGTTAGCCCTTGCAAAGTTTTTTTGCGGAAATATATATACGGAGAATCCTGCAACACTTCAGTTTTAAGCTGTGCGTTTGGCTTGATTTTGTTCCCAATTATTGACATTATTCGTCGGATTTTTGGCCGATTTCGTATTTTAAATGCATTGTGAGTGAATATAACTATCTTTTGCATCTATAAAATTAATTTTTTATCTTCATTTTAGCGAGATTCGACTGAATTTTGTGTTTCTCTGTTTTTCAGTACTTCAGTTTGATTTTGTTCACGATTATTTAAAATATCCATTGATTTATTTCGCCGTTTTCCTGTATATAGTGCACTGTGAGTGAGTATATCTATCTAATGTGTCTATAAAATTATTTTTTTCTTTGTGTACACGTTGTTTTCAAATTATTATGTTAATTTTTTCTCTTTATTTTAGCGAGATTCGCATGAATTTTTTGTTACTGTTTTTTTGTAAGAGATTTCTTATATTTCTTTTTGTGACATTACAATTGCTGATTTTCCATATGATGATGATGAGATTGTTGGACAAACCGCCGAATCTGATTAGAGTGATGTGGAATTCGAGTTGCCAGAGTTTTTTGAGCTGGACGAATATGAAAATGATGTGCCTGACGAAATAGAAAATATTGCCTCTACTAGTCACGTCGATAGTAGACCATTATTTCATTGGGATAGCTATCCATTCCTGCCTCAAAAGCATAATTTTGATTCATCTCGGTCAGGCGCAAAATTGGCTACCAATGAAGGCATGCGGGAAGCTGATTTTTTTTTAATATTTGTTCTATGTAAACGAAACCTACCGACAAACATCAATATATAAAAAATAGAATCTCTTCTGTAACCAATTGATTGCAACAATGTACTGATACGACCGTCGATGAAATTTACGTTTTTATAGGTGTTTATAGGCGTTTTTTATACATGTGCAAACAATGTCAAGTAGGGGCTATGTGTTGAACCGTGTTTTGAAATATACCACACGCAGGAAGACTACATAAGATATTAAATGTGTAACATTAAAAAATAGGTTTAAAAAACAAAAAAAGTGGTATTGTGACAACCCTGTTGTATATTTTGTGGAATGAATTTATTTTGATTTTAATTATAAAAAACTCTATCATAAATTCGTAGAACATAATTCTTTTATAAGTCCTTACACTTATTCATCATTTTATGCTTATTTTTATTGTTTTTTATTTACTTTATTTTACGGAAAAATGTCTGGCCTATAGGTGTTTTCCCGCTGTCGGCCCAGTGTTGCCGTGTTTCCCACGTATATTGCTTAGGAAAAAAATCATGCTTGTTGTTCTCGCTGCACGCCCTTGGGACTGCACCACCCTGCACTGCATTCCCACCGCGGAGGAGTGTGCACAAATATAGGAAGGATAGGGATCGGAGGGTTCATTGAATGATTAGAGATCTAGCACTGCAAACCGTTAATTCTTTCACAAAGTATTGATTGTTAACTCCTGTGTGTCGGTGATGTAACTCTGAACTTTTCTCAATTGTGTTTTCTGGGGTAATATGCCAGGCTGATGTGTTCAGCAACACATCAGCCCTGGTGATTGACCCTGCAACCTGACCCCTGGAACGTCGGCCAGAAAGGTCGTAAAAATACCGCGTTAAGGGGTTACATGGGTTTACTCGGGGAAAAAAGGCCTATTTTTGACAATTTTTTTTTACATAAAAAATATAATATTTTATTCAAACTTTTTACTGTCTTAAAGATATACATTTGACAAGGAATTTCTGAAATTTATACGGGAAAATATTTAAAACTCCGCCATTTTGACGTCATTTCCGGTGACCCCTCGGAAAAAAGGTGTGTCCGCGTTGACAGTAAAACTCATGACAGGATCATCTGAAGTGAAAAATAAAAAATACGTATTTTAGTTAAGACTATAAAACTAGAATATGGATGAAGGAAAAAGAAAAAAACTGAAAATTGGATTTTTGGCACACCTTTTTACAAAAAAAAAGCAAATTTCGGTCAATTTTGCTCAACATTTTTTTTTAATAGTTGTGATTGTAAAAAATAAATCCTTCGTCCCAGTCCTCGTGAATTGTATCTCAAAGACCTGTGTAAAATTTCATCATTTGAGTAGTTTTAGCGAAATTTTGTCAACCGACTTTGAAAACACAGTTTCGAGAAAAATGCCTTTAAAATTTTGAGTAACAAGAAAACTGGAAAAAAATAATTTTTTTTACTTACATTGAATCGTAGATTCCTGGGTCATAAAGTAAGGAACCTGCAGCAGTTGCAATGTCCAGAGCATCCTTTTGCTCCTGTCTATGACGAATTCTGGCATCCTGAGTCTCGCTTGCAGATTTTTTTCGGCTGCGCACACTAGTGATGGGCATTGAATGGACGGACTAGTTGAAATCAACCGTTGGACGTTGCATCGACGCGTCGACGGTTTACGTTTATCACATGGAATTCGTAGACAGTGGACGATTCGAGATTCAACATAGTGCAAAGCAACGAGCGAGAGCAAGACAAAACGTCTCCGTTTATTTCTCTCTCATCTCTAGCTGTCGACTTGTAGACGCCGTAGACGGCTCGACGGGTAATTTCATTTCAACTCTAAAGTACACGACCATAGAGTGCAGATCTGTGTACATGAACTATAACAGAGACTTGAAAATTGAATGCATGCGTAAGGTGAGGTAGACTTAACAACCTATTATTTTTTACTTGATTTGTGCGATGTGCACATGCGACGTTTCGGTGAATTCCCAATTTTACGCTGTATAAAATAAAACATTTCTGTTTAATTATTTTACACTTTATTTTCTTTTGTATAGATACATCATTGGAAAAAGTAAGCCTTTGGATAATTTAAATTTATCTCCTAGAATTAGGAATTTACTTGAAACAATTCGACTCGTTTGAAAAAAATATCAGTTTTTATCGACTTAGTTATTTTTTAAAGGGCTGCGAAATTTCTAGGTTGTCTACGGGTTAACCAACTTCAATATTTTTATTTACGTCAGCATTTTTTATACAATGAAATTATTATTAATTATTAACAGTCGAAAAGGCCGGCTAGATATTTTTCTAAGATCAATATTTTATTCGATCGATCTCGACTTCTTAAATCTACCTGAAAAGGGATGGTAAAATTTAATTATTGTGTTATTTCGTTACTTTTCAACTTTAGCATATAAATACTGACCACTATAGTGAAGTTGAGCAGTTAATGTTTTTAAATGTAAATACCGGAAGAGAGGTTTAAGGAATTTTGAGAATATAATGTAAATATACATATATTTTATTTTTTATTCTTAAAATAGGTAATATAATATCCTTTATATTTCCTAATACATACCATGTAAAATATCAGTATATATATTGTGACGTAGCAACCTTTGTTCGTCACATCTCTTCGCGAAACCTCTGAATAAATGAATTTATCGATCCCCGCACCAACGATCTGCACCAAAAATTGATTTCTAACCGCGTAGGTACCGCAAGCACTCTATGGAACAGACTAATGTCTTTGGTCTACTGCAGATAGTTTCACAGCGGTCGTGAACGGCGGGGACGAGATTACAAAATGGCATTCGGAATCTGACACTTGAGCACGCGAGATGTGAACCTTTCTGTGAACCCTCGTGTTAATAGGTAAGCTCATTCCGAGAGACGCAATTTGAAGTGGCATAAAGATAACATGTGAAATTACATGATTGGTTGTTAATAATGTCTTTCGTCTTAATAGAGGGTTTTTCCACGGGAGCGCTTCGCGCCATGGCCAGGTGACGCAGCATGGAGTGAAAGGTGGATCCATTGCAACGCCTGGGGGGCAGCTGCAGAGGTGATGTTCCGGTAATCATCTGCATCGGCCGCCCAAAGCCTCGGGGTGGGGTTGTTCTCTGGACCCTTAAGGGAGCAATCCTCCTCAGATGCGAGGCCAGCAAAATAAAGACCACGACTTGCCTGGTATTCAAATTCTCTCTATTAATCAATTTCACATCACGCCTGGAGCGAGCTGCGTGTTATCTGACTCCGTAAATACAAGAACATGTGCATCAGGTCGAGCGGTTTTAGAAAAAAGGAACATTGCTAAGCACGTGCGGAAGCGGTGTTTGTGCCAGACTATTGTGGCTTCATTGTTTTAAATGTGATATAGAAATTTTGCCCAAATGTTCATTAATTTGCAAATTGTGAATACCACGCCCCGACACCTGCGCTGCGTCACCGCAAGTAGTATAAAAGGATTTAGTTCCACTGTCTTTTCCCTCCATGTATGACGCGGCCGCTAGCGCTGATGTCGAGGCGTGGTAAATTAAATCTTCGCCTCAATTTATTGTAAAGAAAAGGGTTTCAATGTGTAAAATTCCCAAAAACACTTCATAAAAAAAATTGTCACCTTCTGTGGCATTATTAAATTCTGTTTAAAATTAATTTGAATAAATTCCCCTTCATCTAAATAATGTTTCGTTGTATTACCCTAGTCATTGAACTGTTGCAACTTAAAATAAGTTAAAGGGAGAGACAGCTGAAGTGCGATGTACGCGACACCGGAAGTACCCTGAGTTTAAATTGTGGAAGTAAGGTGAGTCCGATTCTTCTCCGACTGAGCGAAGCTGGTGGCGACGAGGAGTTCTGTTGGGAGCAACAGAACTTCACGTCGTAGATTGGCGCCCAACTTAGTGGCTGTCGGTAACGCTGAGGCATAGATTGGAACCCTGTAAAATTTAATTGATCTTTCTGGTGGCGTGTACGTCGATTTCACTTCGGCCAGATGGAATATTTTTTTTGAGAGTCTAGTGAACGGGGAACATATTTCTGGTTTTTCTTAGTGTCCCTGTTCAGTTTGAATTATAATGTAAAATGTAAAACCAGTGGCGTCTATTGTATTTGCAACACTTCAATGAAAATGGGGATATGTAGGAGTGTCAAATTTCGAATCGAATTGTTCTAATTATTTTTTTATATAAGTCTGTTACAGAGGAGAGATTGTGTACGTGACGAGATTCGAACTCGGCAGATGGGATAGCGGTCTAGCGAACCTGCTGGGAATGGTGTAGAAAATTATTGCCTCGAGTCTCCGTTTCAATGAAAAAAGCTAAGTATTTTTGTTTCAGTTATTCATTGATGTGAATTGTTTTAATCTCCTTAAAAGTAAATGCTATGACCAAAAGCAAGAATGTGAAAATGTTAATTGTTGATAAGTTTTTTCTCAGATATAGTGATTCGGGTGAAAGTAGTCATCTTATAAGTAATCATAAAACTTAAAAAAGTTCATATTTGAAAGTGAAAATTTTGTATAAGAAAGATAATTATTGATAACAATACAGATTTGTATAATTGTTGCATTAAAATTTAAAAATTGAACTAAAATTTTATGCAAATCATAATGTTCCTAAATGGTAACAAAAATGTTTCTTTCAGTGATTATTGTTGTGGGCAAATCATTTAATTACCAACGTGACGACAATAAGGTAGTAATGTCTGTTAACTAGGATCACGGTAACAAGAAATTTAATTGTAACAAAAGTGGCACATGCATTGAATCTTGGTGACAATTAGACATCAAAATTTTTGTATGTGAAGGCAGTAGGGAGACATCCGCGATAGTGACATCATATCTTATTGTCAACTAATATTCTTGAACAAAGTAATTGACGTAGTTATCGAAGACATTCCTTGACTTAATAACATTTGGCCATAAACTCATGTGAGTAGTCATTCTTTTACTAAAATTATATGTAAGGATATTTGATAAATTAGAAATTGCCACGTATTTGAGATATTCAATAATGCATCAGTGAAATTGATCGACTACGTAGTGCAAAGTGTGCCGCTGAGGAATTATAGAAAAAATAATGTTTTAGAAATCCATCCGTGTAGTGAAATGAGATTTGACAAAACGATAAAATGCAAGGTATCGGGGAGATTTTGACCTCCACCCTCTCAGTCTGAGTAGCTTGCTTGTTTTTTTTTAAAAAAAGGAAAAGAAAGAAATTTTTTTCTTGTGGCATTTCAAGGTGGTGATTCCATTGAAATTGCATAATGCTCACATTAACTTAATGATGGTGAGGTTTTATTTTTTCTTTTGTGTATGGTTCTAGACGCTGAGGTCAGACCATTATTTCACCAGATTGTAGATTCTTTTGCTGTGCCTTGTAAAATTTGAGCGATCATGTATCCCTGTAACAATGCAAAAAGGCGTATATTGCGACTTTATTGTATGAAAACTACCATTAATTGCAGAGTGTGAAGAGCGCCCAGGATAGAGCTGCAGAACAGGACTCCCATCAAGAGCTTATTGAAAACAGAGGCAGAAGGACTGGGGACGGACATAGGCTGTGACGGGAAAGCGGTGGTCACCTGGAAACATCCGGTATATCATTTCATTACATGATAGTCAATTGTATCAGGATGGAAGGGATTCCCGTGGCAACCTTTGACGACGCCGAACAGTTGAAGGATATTATGATTAAATTAGGCATCCAAACCCAAGGATTGGAGTTGCCTGAGCTCGTAGAGAGGGCGCGATCTCACAATGAGTCCGTCATAGAGAGTGCAAAACTAACATATGAAAAACTATGCCATAGCTTGTCGGAGCAATCCAGCCTCCTAAAGAGATCTTCAACGGCATATATAGATGCGCCGTCCACCTCGAAGGACGAAAAGCCGAAACCTGAAGAAAGGATTGTGGAGAAAATATACTTTCAAAACTCCGCCGCCGGGTTGTCGTCTTGGAAAATCAAGTATGACGGACGGTCGAATGTGTCAGATTTCTTAAAGGAGGTTGAGATTCTCAAGTTTGCGCGAGGCGTCACAGATGAAATTCTTTACAAATGCTTTATTGATCTGATAGAAGGAGAGGTTAAGGAATAGTATATCAATAAAAGAGGGGAATTTGAAGATTGGGCCGCGCTTAAAACTGGGTTTGTGGAGATGTACGCTCCAGTCACATCAGACTGGAACATCATGGCGACGGGCAAGATCCGTTCGCAAAAGAACGAGGAATCGGTCGCCTCCTACATAATTTATTTAGAAAAACTGTCATCTCGTTGTACCACGAAGTGGTCCGAGCAGTTGTTGTTTGACTTCGCAATTAACAATCTTTTGCCTAAATACAGGGCCATGCTGGCCACCGGTTTGGTTACAAATATTAAAGAATTAATAGTGCGCAGCAAAATAGTAGATAAAATGAGTGTTGGCAATGACAATGAAGGAGCGGTTAAGAAAGTTGCACCCTCCTGGGCAAATCGGCATCCATTTAGAGACGGGAAGAAGGAGATAGATAGAGTGGCAACGGTGAATCCTCGTGCGTCCATCAGATGCTTTGCCTGTAGAGGAAACGGCCACATCTCCCGAGACTGTAAAAGTAAGCCAAAACTGAAATGCTTTGGGTGTGGGGAACCTAGCGTAACTATTAAGGGGTGTCCGAAATGCGTGGTGAAGCGCAGAGAGCAGGGAAAAAATGAAACTGTTCAAAAAAACGAGTAGTGGGCCGGGTCGATTATTCCGACCTGGGGGAGTGGAAACGACATTTAGAATTTGTCAAGTTTTTCCACCAGGCAAGGAATGTTGCCCCGGTCTTATTCTGTAAACATGGTGATAAACGGCCGTATATGATAGTAAAGGTAAGTGGTATGAGATACAGCGCTCTGTTAGACTCAGGAGCATCGATCTCCTGCATGAGTGGTAAGATGTACTCTGACTGTTTTGCTAACAGTTATAATCTAAAGAGAGCCACCTTGGATGTTGCGTCAGCTGACGGGAGACGTCAAACGTCTCTAGGCTTGGTAGAGATACCATTGGAGGTTGATGGCAAAGTTCATTCAACAAAATTCATAGTAGTGCCTGCCTTAGAACCCCCACTGATATTGGGTATAGACTTTTGGCTCACTTTTAATATAGCCCCAGAGTTGTTTAAGAATATAGTAATAAGAGAGCATGTTTCTGAAGGCTGTCCAAATGTTTCAGCACTTTCCACCCCGGCGGATCTGAGTGAGGATCAGAGGTGCAGGCTGGCACAGGTCATCCAAGAGTTTGTCGCCGTTTCTTTTGAGGAAAGGGGACTGGGTAAGACCACTATTCTCCAAGCAAAGATCAATACGGAAGGAGCACCGTTGAAACAGAGGTATTTTTCCATGTCTCCTCCTAAACAAAGGCTGTTAGAGGCTGAGCTAGATAAGATGCTGGATCTAGGGGTAGTGAAACCATCCATGTCAGCATGGAGTTCGCCCGTTGTGATGGTCACTAAGAAAGATGGTTCTCTTAGATTTTGTCTTGATAGCAGAAAGTTAAATTCAGTGACGATAAGGGACGCTTATCCGCTACTAAATATCCAGGCCATATTGCAAAATTTGAACGGAGCTAAATTCATTAGCAGCATTGACTTGGCAAAGGCCTTCTGGCAAATTCCACTAGATGCGGCATCGAGTGAAAAGACCGCGTTCGTGGTACCCAACCGGGGACTTTATGAATTTAATGTCGTGCCTTTTGGGGCAAAGAACTCATCGGCCGTAATGCAATGTTTATGTGACAGGTTATTCAATCACGAGTTTGGAAATTCGGTATTTGTATTCATTGATGACATAATTGTTATTTCTCCCGACTTCGATACACATATGGCTTTGTTAAAGCGTGTGGCTCAGAAGTTGCGCGATGCAAACTTAACTGTAAACTTAAAGAAATCAGAATTTTGTAAGAAAACATTGAAGTATTTGGGTTACGTGGTGGATGAAGGTGGTCTCCGCACGGACCCGGAGAAAATAGAATGCGTAAAGAACTTTCCGACGCCGAAAAATGCGAAAGACATCCGGTCATTCATAGGTCTATGTAGTTATTATCGTCGGTTTATAAAGGACTTCGCGACACTTTCTGCGCCGCTCACAAGGCTGACAGGCTCGGTTAAGGGTGTATCGAAATTTAAATGGGGAGTAGAAGCGGAGCAGGCTTTTGAGGCACTCAAAACAGCTTTGTCCAGCTCGCCCCTGCTGATAAGTCCTCGGTTCGATGTGGCTTTCCGAATTCATTCAGACGCGAGTGGCGTGGGCATCGGCGCGGTACTCTCTCAAATATTAGAGGACGGCGAGCATGCGGTGGCTTATTATTCACGAACTTTGACAAAAGCAGAGCGAAATTATGCGGTGACGGAGAGGGAATTGCTGTCCGTAGTGGAAGCTATTAGAAACTTTAGGTCGTACATTGAGCTTTCGCACTTCACTGTGATAACAGATCATCAATCTCTGAAGTGGTTGTCTTCATTGAAGTCGCCAAGTGGACGTTTATCTAGGTGGGCGACGGAGCTACTCCAATTCTCGTTCACAGTGGAGCATAGGAAAGGGAAGGATCATGTGGTTCCGGATGTTCTGTCAAGAATGGGCCATGATCCGGAGTATGGTCAGGTCGGAGCACTAGACGTAAGTGAGATTGCGGACGAATGGTATAAAAAGATTGTCAGTGGGTGTGAGAAGCAACCTCAACGTTTCCCAAATTACCTTTTGAAGGATGGTCGATTGCTGCGCTATACGAAAGAATCAAGTGGGATGCATAAAGAGTATGAATGGAAGCTGGTAGTCCCAAAAGAGCAGAGAGAGGAAATTATGAGGAAGAATCACGATGAAATGTCGGCCGCTCATTTGGGCGTATTCAAAACGTACAAAAAGGTTAAATTATTCTATTACTGGCCTCACATGTTTAGCTCGGTGAAAGATTATGTGAAGGATTGTGACACTTGCCGAAGGTATAAGTACTCTCAGGCACCGAAGTCTGGCTTGATGACGTGTCCGCGCATAGTAAACAACCCCTGTCACACGTACTCGGTGGATTTAGTTGGGCCTCTCCCACAAAGCTTGAAGGGTTTCACATATGTATTTGCCGTCGTTGATGTTTTTATTAAATATCTATGGCTATATCCATTGCGCAGGGCCACTACTGAAAACATTATCCAGTGTCTCCAGGAAATTTTCTTGAAGTATGGAACCCCTTACCGGGTGTTCGCCGATAATGGAGTCCAGTTTAAAAGTAACATGTTCAAGGAATTCCTGGATAAATTTGGGGTGCCGGAGCTAAGGCATACCGCCTTATATTCTGCACACCAAAATTGGGTAGAGCGCTATAATAGGACTTTCCTGCCATGCGTGGCAGCTTTAGTGGAGTCCAACCAGAGATCCTGGTGTCAGGTACTTCCCTCCGTAAATTCGGCCATAAACAACACAATAAACATTTCGACGGGTTATACCCCTTACTTCCTGATGCATGGTAGAGAGCAGATAGTGGACGGCAGTTTGCATATACGGCTGGGTAAAGCGGCGTCGGAAGGGGGAGAGATAGAAGTGAGTGACAGAGATCCGTATGTGTCTAAATTGAAACAATTGGCCAGTGTGTATGATGAGGTGCAGAAGAACCTGTTACTAGCATTTAAGAAAAACCAAAGGTTTTACAACCAAGGTTGCAAGGACGTGACATTTGAAGTGGGAGATATAGTGTATCGAAAAAATTACGTATTAAGCCGTGGAGGGGACTATTTTTCAAACAAGCTCGCGCCCAAATTCATAAAGAATCGAGTAATCGAAAAGATTTCACCTGTAATATATAAATTGTCAGATCTGAGTGACAAAGTTTGCGGAAATTTCCATGTCCAGGACATGATAAAACTTTGAGTTTGTCTGGGAATTCTACCCTGTGCCAAATGATGGGCACTGTTCTGAGAAGTGAGAAGAGGTTGAATGAAAAGTATCTTGTACACGATGATTTGTTAAGACGCAGTGATGTGTCGAAACATTATATTGCCTCGCCCTTCTCGCACGGTCATGTTGAGCAGACATGATGATTGAATCATCCGGAGTTCAATCGTCAACGGGTTGACGGGGGAAAGTGCACGCCTCTGCTGACCTCGGGTTCAATATGAAAATACGGGAAGGATGTCTTTTGTTCTATGATATGATATCTGCTGGCGGCTGTGTGAATCGATTTGGGTGAAAACGCCTACTTCGAGGTGCATGAGCGACACCAGATATCAAGTTTGTGGTGCATTGTTGCCAGTTGATAAAATGTTATATTGGGTGAATACATCCCCATGTAAATTTTGTTATGATATGTAAATCTCTGGATAAATGAATAATCTATATTGTTGTCAGATTATTTCCATTGATGTTGTCTTTGAGATATAATTAAAGACAGGCTGAGTGGAAATAATCATGATAATCTTACTGTATGAATTGTAGAAGTGAAGTTTTACATGCTTACTCATTCTGTCGTGGGGTGTTTCCCTTACAAAAAGTAAGGAAATACGTAATGTGGAGAATGGGGAAGTACTGTGAATTCTATATTTAAGTCATTTAAGTACGGTTCTTTGTCCCGTCTGACAAAGTAAATTAAATTTAAAAATGAAGTAAAAATTCGTGTATACCGATGTTGCTATGTTTATTTCCATACAAATGGGATGCACTCAAGTGAGCGAGATCGCTTGATGTATTGCCTTATAACTAACGTACGGTATGTGAGAGTGGATGGGTAGAACACAGCGCGAAATGTGTAATATGGTTCTTCTCTCATGCCTGATTTTAATTTTAATAAAAAGGCCAATATAAAGGGTGATGGTGGACCATGAAATGAATTGTTATTCTAGCTGGGTAAACGTTGGGAAATGCGAAGGGTGATATATGCTTTTTTTGGTAAGGATACTGTGCGGAGACATATAGTATTTAATTAGTAGTATGCCAAAGGTCCTTGCCAAGATCAATGAACATGTTTTAACTTTAATGGATCAAACGTCAAATGTTTGATATATTGATATCTGAAGCAATCTAATAGAGTGTTTTATCTTGTATACTAGTATTAAAATTCTGTTTACTTGATGGAGATTTTGAACGAAATCTACATTGACCTGTATGCAGAGGTTAGATCCGGGAATAAGTTATATGAGCTTTTCTTTCATCTTAGCGTGTATGAGAGGATTAGTTATTTTATATACAAATGGATGAGAAATCCTTAAAATAATTTTGTTCCTGGATAGAACAACTTGAGAATTTTTTTTTTGTAAACTTGATCTGTTCTGCTTGTTGTATAGCAGACTTCATGGGCAAATGTGGCCAGAGGAGTCTAATGTTCTTAATAAATTGTAGTTTAATTGTTTGAATAATTAGAGCAAATTGACATAAATTCCGGAACAAGAATATTTATTTGAATTTGTTTTATTTGTGCAAGGGGTACCAGCGGTACTCAATCATTCAGAATATTGAACTAAAATTTTCTTTAGATTTGTAGGAGTGAATTTCAATTTTTTTAGCTTAAGAAAAAGAAATATTAGTTCAAGCTTTCATGCAGGCAATGATATAGTGAAATGGTAGGGAGCAGATAATAAGGATGTAAGATGAAATGCATGGTGGTCAGGATGAGGCACCATCCACATGCGACACATTTCAGTGTATGAGAGGAGTTATAAGGAGCTTAGTTATAGTTAGCGAGTGATGATGTAAGTAATTTTTGTTATAATAGATTAGATAACAACACTCGTTTTGGGTCGATTATGCGAGTCTAAAGAAATTAATCTGTCGGGTCCTTGCTTTCACCCGCACTTAGTTCAGTTGGTTCAGGAGTACGACGTTCTCCTAATGGAGTTGTTGTGGGTGAAGAGCGATGAACGGGTTTTTGGATGTGTTTGCCCTGTCATGTACACGGATCATTTAAGATCGGACCGCAATAGTGGCGTTGCTTATATAGTGAGCATCGATATTGAATGCGTGAAAACTAGGTTAAACATTGATCTCAGAAAGTCTTTCACTGTAAGTGCAAGTGTTAAGGTGGGCGCGAAACCACCAGAGACACGGCTATGTGTTAGCAGCTTAAGAGTCTAAGCCATCAATGTTAAACTCACTTATGGTTCAGTAACCGTAGTTCACGAGACTGAGATAAGGTCCGGTTGGGGATTTGAGCACTTAGGCTGTTCGGTAATAGGTTCATGTAGATGAATGGTGCATATCCAACGATGAGAATATGGAACAAGTTTTATTTATTTTTATACAGAAGTGAAGGTCAGTGGGAGACTTCTTCCAGCCTGCTCGTATAGGGTCTACCTCCAGATTGTTGGAAGTCTCATTCAAGGATGAGCGTTGCCTTCTTTTGTATGAGGATGAAAAACTGAGGGAAATTCTTTTTGTATGAAAGGTGATGGGTCCATCTTCATTCTGAAAGAGGTTCTTCTAGCTTAACGGACCAGACAACTTTCTAATGTTAAGTTTTAAATGTTATGGTTCAGCGTATGGGAGGTTATGTCAGTTAAATGATTTTTTTAGTGAGAAAATCTATAGTGAGATGGCTTCTTATAATGATGAGATATGTTAATGAATGAGTATAATGAAAAGTTGAGCATGCCAAGTAGATTAAGATTGAAATTTCATGAGGTTTGAGAATTGGTCTGTTTAGTTTTAGTTTTGATACAAGGCTTTAAGAAAAGTCAATTTTATGGGAAATAGTATTTGTTAGGTAGCCATGCACGGTCAGCTTCAGAGAGAGTGTCAAGTCGTCTTTTGTTGAGGGAGATAGGATGCGGTAGATAATTAATGTAGTCGAGTAAGATTTCGTTTTGGTGTGTGTGAGGAAAAGCAGATCTCGCACATACAATATGTAAATGTCGTGTACAGCAGGGAGTAGATGCCGTATACAAAGTGGAAATGGTTAGGTGTACAATGCCAAACGGAGTGGCACGGTATACGTAGTGAGTGAAGTTATTGTGGTGACATGAATCGGACGATCAGCGTCCAGATCCATTGTGTGGCCACAGTGCGGCTTGTTCTTGGGAAGGGCATGCGGTGTAGCTTTTGGTTGTTGAGGACATCGTGTATTGTTATTGTTTGTCGGTTCAAGATATAAGGAACGCGACAACCAATAGAATGATTTCTTCAAACGATGTCTGTGGAATGTTTTCTGGCAAGGCAGATCGTGCGGCTGGAAATGTCCAGCATCAATGCGCGCATGGCTGAATCTTGCGCTTATATTGTATTCCGACAACGGTTGGATGGGTAAAGATCGTGTGTGTGGAACTGTGTGTCGTCAGTGTGGAACGTGATATAGCAAGCTATTCTGTTTTAGTGAGGCTTAGATATGCTTCGGGTAAAGTGATTTTAAGATTAACAAAGTTATAAAATGATTATGTAATTTGTTTTGATCCTTTTGTTGCAGTTCGAAATCTCCGCACGTACACATCCTCCCGCATCTGTGAACCACTGTGTGGTTCTGTTGAAATATTAATTGTATTAATAAGCTTGTAATTATGATTAAAGTTGCTGTTGGTGCAGGGCACGGCAGACACTCCAGTAAGATTGTTCCAGTGTTTCTTCCAAACATACGATACGTTGAATCCGCAGTGATCGCTCGTATGCTTGGAATGAAATAACTATTTATGTGTTGTAAGTTAACTATTGTATAAAGAATGTTTTAATGATCTTTAATGAGAAGTGGTTTGTAAAAGATATTTCTTTAGAAGAATTTAAGAGAACACACTTGTGATTCTGTCTGATATTGGGGTATAAGGGAGTAAACTTACGAGTTGTCAAATTTAATATGGGAAATGTTGTATCAAGTGTCATGTGGTTAAATGAAGATGTAAGAGATGTATTTGTTAATGTTACTTCAAGTTGCGTGATCTCATGGTTCCTAACAGAGATAGTTGTTGGATAAATTTTTCCGTTCATGCTGACCGTCAAAATTAATTGAGGGAGGAGGTATGTGACGTAGCAACCTTTGTTCGTCACACCTCTTCGCGAAACCTCTGAAAAAATGAATTTATCGATCCCCGCACCAACGATCTGCACCAAAAATTGATTTCTAACCGCGTAGGTACCGCAAGCACTCTATGGAACAGAATAATGTCTTTGGTCTACTGCAGATAGTTTCACAGCGGTCGCGAACGGCGGGGACGAGATTACAAAATGGCATTCGGAATCTGACACTTGAGCAAGCGAGATGTGAACCTTTCTGTGAACCCTCGTGTTAATAGGTAAGCTCATTCCGAGAGACGCAATTTGAAGTGGCATAAAGATAACATGTGAAATTACATGATTGGTTGTTAATAATTTCGTCTTTCGTCTTAATAGAGGGTTTTTCCACGGGAGCGCTTCGCGCCATGGCCAGGTGACGCAGCATGGAGTGAAAGGTGGATCCATTGCAACGCCTGGGGGGCAGCTGCAGAGGTGATGTTCCGGTAATCATCTGCATCGGCCGCCCAAAGCCTCGGGGTGGGGTTGTTCTCTGGACCCTTAAGGGAGCAATCCTCCTCAGATGCGAGGCCAGCAAAATAAAGACCACGACTTGCCTGGTATTCAAATTCTCTCTATTAATCAATTTCACATCACGCCTGGAGCGAGCTGCGTGTTATCTGACTCCGTAAATACAAGAACATGTGCATCAGGTCGAGCGGTTTTAGAAAAAAGGAACATTGCTAAGCACGTGCGGAAGCGGTGTTTGTGCCAGACTATTGTGGCTTCATTGTTTTAAATGTGATATAGAAATTTTGCCCAAATGTTCATTAATTTGCAAATTGTGAATACCACGCCCCGACACCTGCGCTGCGTCACCGCAAGTAGTATAAAAGGATTTAGTTCCACTGTCTTTTCCCTCCATGTATGACGCGGCCGCTGGCGCTGATGTCGAGGCGTGGTAAATTAAATCTTCGCCTCAATTTATTGTAAAGAAAAGGGTTTCAATGTGTAAAATTCCCAAAAACACACCATAAAAAAAATTGTCACCTTCTGTGGCATTATTAAAGTCTGTTTAAAATTAATTTGAATAAATTCCCCTTCATCTAAATAATGTTTCGTTGTATTACCCTAGTCATTGAACTGTTGCAACTTAAAATAAGTTAAAGGGAGAGACAGCTGAAGTGCGATGTGCGCGACACCGGAAGTACCCTGAGTTTAAATTGTGGAAGTAAGGTGAGTCCGATTCTTCTCCGACTGAGCGAAGCTGGTGGCGACGAGGAGTTCTGTTGGGAGCAACAGAACTTCACGTCGTACCACGTAGGCCGCAGCATAACTATTCTGCATTATTTTACGATAGATACGAACTTCAATGT